>CAHIKZ030000120.1:1235000-1295973 GCA_903632075.3 Acanthosepion pharaonis | reverse complement strand
AGATATTTTATATTTTCTTTTAAAAGATAATAATTTCAGTAACTAAAGATGTTTTTTCTTTTTATCTTAAACAATAAGCATGTAATTTAAAAAAAAAAAAATTATCATATAACAGAATCATATTGTTTATAATCAGTAAAACCACCACAAAAACGAATCTGAATTTGAACTTTTTGATCATAAAGAGATCCTGGGAAAAAATGGTCATAAGCCTGCAAATACAAGGTAGTTACTGAAATTTTGTCTTTTACTTTGAAATAATATAAAAATATTTAAGTTTAAGTGCTTTTTTAAAAAGACACCCAAACTTTTGCCTTTAGTATATATATATATATATATATATATATATATATATATATATATATATATATGATCAACTAGGTAATTTTGAGTTGAAGCTGGATGACATAATAGTAATATTAATTTTTTTTTAAATATTTATATTTGCATATATACCAGACTAATAAATGAAAAGTACATTTTTTTTTACCAAGTATTTTGAAACTATTTTCAATATTATCTTACAATTTTTATTTCTATTTTAAACAAGTTATTTATTATTTTTCATTGATAATTTAGTAATCATTTTATATTATATCTATAGAATAACATTTTTTTTTGTATTTTTTGTTTGATTGTTTCTATTCTTGCTTATTTTTTTATTATTTATTAAATATTTCATTTATTTATTGATATTTTTGAGTAAATCAGTATCTGGAAATAATATAAGGCAGCAAGAAAAAACTCCCACCAATTATTTCTCCTTTTTATTTTTTCCTCTTTTTTTTATTTTTTTTTTTTTCTTTTCATTTTTCTTTTTCTTTTTTTTCTTTTTTCTTTTTTTCTTTTCTTTTTTTTTTCTCTTTCTTTTTCTTTTTCTTTCTTTTTTCCTTTTTCTCTTTCTTTTTTTTTTTTCTCTTTTTCTTTTTTTCTCTTTCTTTTTTCCTTTTCTCTTTCTATTTTTCCTTTTCCTCTTTCTTTTTTTTCTTTTCCTCTTTCTTTTTTTCCTTTTCTTTTTTGTTCTTTCTTTCAGATTTTTGTCTTTTCTTTTTTCTTTCTCTTCTTTTTCCCATAAATTTTGAAAGCATTTCTTATCAAAATGTTTATTATTCATATTCCATTTAATATAAATATATATATATATATATATATATATAATATAATAAATATAGATATTTAATATATATCATAGCAAATGTTCCCACAGCATTTGATTGGTATTTGAAAGCTTTTTATTTCTCAAACGACAGTGAAACTTCATAAATATGATTCTTAACAGAAAAAAAAAAAAATTAAAAAAAAATTTTTTTTTTTTTGATGATGAATCAAAACTTATTTGTCTGCAATTCTAAACTCCACTGTAATTACAAGCTTTTTTTTTTTGTCCATTTTGTTTGTATTCTGCCCATCTTTTCAATAGAGTGGCAGGGTTTGGGACCAGACAGGGAAAAACACACTGAAATAAAAAATGAGTCATTCTTTAGTTAATATCTATGTGTCCAATTTAATGTCCTGTTTAAGGGCTAAAAGAGAATTTATCGAGGATTTCTCATGGTTTCATTTTGGGTTGGTGTATAAGCGGAATTCAAGATAGATTTAAAAGACTTTTTTTAAAAGAAATGATCAAGGCAAGAAGAAATGGAAATGATTCATATTTCAATGTTTATTCACTTCAGAGTCATAGAAAATGAAAAATGGGGAGAGGTTTATTTACAATAACAAGGCGTTATAAGCTTTATTTTTAAAAATCAGAGCTAAAATCATCCTGTTATGTATATATGTCTGAGCAACTTTTCATAGTGCAATGGCAAGCAGATTGTTACTGCCAAGTAATGATTCTGATTTTAGATAAAGAAATAGATAGATGAACATACTGAGATAGATAGATAGATAGAGATGATAGATAGATAGATATGAACAGACTGAGATAGATAGATAGATATGAACAGACTGAGATAGATAGATATGAGGCATCCTGTGTCATAACATAACTGGTCAATATAGGTGGTTGCTGGGTGACCAATTTGTTTTGCTCCATGGCTAGGTATCCAAAGGTAGGTATAGGTAGTTCACTGGCAAGTTCTTGTTTTGCATGCAAAGGGCATTCTGCATTTGTATAAGATTGTGTAATATTAGGAATGGATCTATAGAACTATGATTTAGTTGAATACTTCTCCAGGGGAACTTACACTTCAATGCTGAGAGATATACTTAACATATATGTGTGTGTATATATATATATATATATATATATATATATATATATATATATATATATATATATTTTCAAGCGTAGCTTAGATGTGGCTAAAGGCCGGAAGTAAGGGGCAACCAGTGAGGATCGATCTCACTATTCAGTCATAATTGTTCTAGCGAGACACACTTGCTAACTATTACACCGATTCGAGGTACCCATACACACACACACACACACACACACACATATATATATATATATATATATAGAACAAACAAGAAATGTCTATTAAGCATGTTGGGGAATTTCTTATGATCTTGAAGGAATTTTTGATATCAGGTGGAAACATGTGATGGTGTTTACCAAAATGATGTATTGTAAACAGGTATATGTGTAATTATTAATATATACTTTATAGCTCTGTTCAATTACATTATGCACTGTTTTGTCTACACTATTGATTATATGTATTTCTACATAATCAGTAACATTTATGGTTGCTCATTTCTAGATATATATATATATATATATATATATATATATATATATATATATATATATATATATGTATATTTGAGGATGAAGCAGAGTTTGATACTTTAATTCAATTTAATTTTAATAATTATATTGAAGTTTTTGGCTCCTGTATTTGAAACATGGGAACTCTTATGTAGCGAAGGAATTATATTTTCAAAAATAATTATAATTATAATTTAGGCTCTACTTCTGTATTGAGCACAGTTTTTTAAAAATAAAAACAAAAATACTAAAGAACTTTGGATTATTTACCTAACATGTTCTTTCCTATTTTTCTATATATTTGCACACGCACATATATATATATATATATATATATATATATATATATATATATATATATATATATATATATATATATATATATATATATATATATATATCAGCAACGGTCAGAAGCTTGAAATGAACATTGGTTCACATGCTTTGACTAAGGAATAGCTTTTAATGACATATGGCTAAAATGACTTTACATTTTAAAGACATTTTAACATGTGAATGCCTTTAATGACTGTGGTTTGCCATCTTTTAATGTTAAGGACTTCCAGGATTTTTAATTGTGTTCTTTTTTTTTACTTTTTTTGTTTGGAATGACAGATTACTGTTGTGCTGTATTGATGAATTGGTCAAAATCCTCAGAACATAAATTTTGCAAGTTCCATGATATGTTTACATCTGGCATCAAGTGACTTATTTGATGCCAGGAGAAATTTTCCGAAAGGCTTAGCAGACATTCCCTGTTCCTTCTAAATATATATATGTTTGTGTGTGTGTGTTCATATGTTCAATCTCACTCAGAAATATTGTCTTTGATCCAGTATCTAATTAAATCCTTTGAATCTTCTAATGAAGTTTTTTTTTCTTTCTCTAAAGGCAAGCACCAGAGTTCTTTGCTTGTTTGAGGGCAGAGTGTAAAGTATAAAATGAAAGGCATGTGACAAAATAGAAACATTTATGAAAAGAAAATAATATAAAATGATAGAAAGCATCCGAAAACACCCTGACAATTTCAATAAACGGGCTTTTTGTGTGTGTGTGTGTGTGTGTGTGTGTGTGTGTGTGTGTGTGTGTGTGTGTGTGTGTGTGTGTGTGTGTGTAGGAGGGCCTGTTTTTTCCCTTAAATTTGGTCCTTAAGAAAGCCACCACTTACCACTTCTTATTATTAAGGGAAAAATAAAAAATAGGAAAGAATCAGAAAGTAGAAGAAAAAAATGATAGATGAAGGGAAAAAGGAAAAGAAAAAGAGAAATATTTTTGCAATAAAAAAGCAATAACTCTCAGACATGCATAATCTCCCCCCACTACATAAATAATAAATATTCACATAAAAACAGCAAAAATGAATATATATATATATATATATATATATATATATATCTTTATATATGTATTTATATATATAATGTACTTCTTGCTTTCTCTCCGTCTTTTTCTTCCAAACAAATAATGATAAATAAAACAAAACATGGTAAAACAATAAACTACCCCAACATCCCCCTCAAAGAAAGAGGGAAGGAAAAAAAGCCCAAAATGTCATGGCAGAGAAAGACACGACTGACCAAGGAAACATCTTGAAATTGTCCCAAAGACATCTTCATAACTATGTCAACGATATTAACACTCCAGCTCGTTCCATTACTTTGTGGTTGCAATTTAGCCATGCAGCTGTAATATGGCGCTGAAACGCACGGCTTTGATATTTCTCACACTGCGTTTTCTCCGTACCTCCCTCCCCATCGACTCAGATGCCCAGGCACAACACATCCTGCTGCCCCCCAGGTTTTTGTGTCCCAATATTAATAGATAAAGTATTTTTCCGGTTGACTTTTTTATTTTGCTCTTTGTCCCGTCCAAATAGCTGTTTTTTAATCTTTGCTTTTATATTTATTTGTTTTTTGGGGTTCTCTTTGTTTTTTTGTTTGTTTTTTGTTTGTTTGTTTTTTGTTTGTTTGTTTTTTAGTTTTCTTTTTTCACACTTTATCCAGAAATGCAATCTTTGCTTTGCCTTTGGACATTATTTGGCAACTTTCTCATTTTTCTCTACTCTTCAGCTTAATTTTTGTTGTTCTTGTTTTATTTGTTTGTTTTTTTTTTGTTTTTGAAAAACTTTGCACTTAATATTTAAATCCATTTGCAATTTTCCATCTTTTTTTTTTCTCTCTTTTTTTTTTTTTTTTTAGTTTTTCTTCTTTCTTTGTTACTAAGTTTGCATGATTCTCCTCTTCTCACCATTTTTCTTCTTCTCCTCTACCTTCTCAAACCATATTTTTCTCACTCCTTTTTCAAACACTTAATTATTCTTCTTCTTCTTCTTCTTCTCCTTATTATCATCATCCTTTCTCTCTTTTTTCCTCCTCCTTCTAATTTCTCTTTTTCCTCTCCTCCTCCTCACTGTTTAATCTTCAACTTCTTCATTTTGCTCTACTTCTTCTTCTTCTCACTCTTCATATACCTCTCACTCCTTCTTTCACTTAGATCTCTCTTTTTTCCCTCTCTTTCTCACTGTTTAATCCTCAAATTATTTGCTGTTCTTCTTCTACTCTTTCTTCTTTTTTCCTTCTTCATTGTCATTTTCAAACTACTTGTTTTTCCTTTAACCAAAATTATTTTTTCTTTTCCTCCTTCTTTTCTTTTTTTTTCTTTCCTACACTTCCTTATCACTGCTTAATCTTCCTTTTCTTCTCATTCTTTCTTTCTTTTCTTATACTTCTCACTCTCATTTCCACTACTGCTTATTCATCTCACTCTTTCTTTTTCCTCTTGCTCTTCTTCTTCTTTGGTTTCTTCTTCTCCCTCATTCTTGTTGTTTTTCCTCTTCTTATTCTTTCATGTCATTCTCTTTATTACATCTCACTCTTTATTTAATTACATTACACGTCCTGTTATATTGAAGCATAATTTTAATTCCCCCCCCAATATTTTTATTTCCTGTATTTTGTTTTCTCTTATTGTTCATTTATTTACCAACAAAAGCTCAATTTCGTTGTTCTATACTTCTCATCTATTATATACATACCTTAAATATTCCCTGGACGTTTCATAAAAAATTCAGCATTAAATAACCCAACAAGGCTTGACATGTCATAAAATCAACCACCAGTACTTCTTGGTTCAATAAACAATGCCAGCCTGTTTGGCCATTATAAGTGAATAGCAAGTTTGATCCTCACTAGGTGTCTCATATAAAATTTGTCATTAAATGACCCAACAAGTATTGACATATCATAAAATCAACCAACCGACAATTGACATAGAGCAATGGCTAGCAAGAATAGTTTGATTGACCATTACTACTGTATCATGAGTTTGATCCTGACTGGGTGCTCCATATGAAATTCCATATAAATAACCAAACAAGGTTTGATATGTTGTAAGATCAAGCAAACAACAATCGTCACTGGTCAGTGGTTAGAAAGTCTAATCTGATTGATTGGATAGTGAGTTTGATATTAAATAACCCGACCTGATCATAAAATCAGGCAACCTAACTTAACCTAAGCTTTGAAAATGTATTTATAAATTATATGAAATAATTATTATTAATTGATATCCTCTCTGACACTTAGATGTTTTCAGCCAGGTGATATTTCAAACAGTGTGCACTCCCAAATGATGTCAGGTATTCCCAAGATATCTTCTGAGACTGAAATATTCCTGGAAAAAGTCCAGAGTGCAACAACTGCAAAAAGGACAATTTGAATATCTTCTTAGTATATTTCATCAATTTATCCAGCTAGGTCTTGGTACCTTGATATTTTTGCTTACACTGTGTTACATACAGTACCTATGAACACTAATGGGTATGTCCCAATCCTCATAAATACATTGGACACTATTTTAAGTAGGGATAATAATTCTGTCTATGTAGTCCACCACTAGCAGTGGTTTACCTACTTCACGGTGCTGGCGAGTATTGTATTTTGCTAATGTTATAAAGATTACAATTTCATTTCCAACCTCTGTTTTGGTTATTCCTCATTCACTAACCCTTTCTAGGTTACAACACACTACTTTCATGATGTCATTCAAACGTACATTTATGGCTTCTCTTATGCATTTTTATTGTTATTATTATTATTATTATTATTTCTTTTATCTTAATTTCATTTATTTTTATCCCAATTTCTAGGCTATAACTGAAATTAAAATGAAAAAATACAAGTTAAAAATTTTAAAATAATTAACAAGGCTTCAAATCTTCTTCTTCGATGTGCTGTGTCCCTTTGAGATGTTGGTGATCATGGCGCTTCACAATTTCCTGTCCTATATAGCTCGTAATACATTATGTCTGCTTGGCATCTCTCCTAAACATTATTCCACCATCTATTTACTCAAGCTTGCTGGTTAGGTTAATGTTTTTTTTTTACTCTGTCCCTCCTTTCTTCAATCTGTCTTGTGAGTGTCAGATTTTCTAAACCCCCTTTCCTCATTATGTACCCTAGAAATTTCAACTGTCTAATAAATGTCCATTTTTGTGTCCATTTTTTATAATGCCCATGTAAGCTCATAGTTTCTGGTTAATAATATTGTAAAGAAATCACTAGAACAAAAGATTAGTGAATAAAAGTTTTAGTCACATGGATTAATAATACAATAATAGTGAATATCGTAGTCAGTGCAGCAAAGCATACAACATACTTTGTGATCCTTTTAAATGACTTCTTTCCATCACTAATCCTATAGACATATGTTCCACTCATAGTGAATGGTCAAATCTATGTTCAACCTTTAGAGAAGGTTGGTCATCTTGCTACACAACACATTTTCTTTTAAACGTTGTTCTTGCTAACATGTTTAGTCCATGGTATTCTCAGCATCCTTCTGTAGAACCACATTTCCATTGCTTCAAGTCTCTACTTGATCTATGAAGAAATTATCTAGTATTCACCAACATATAAAAGGATTGTGGGCACATGTCCAAGAGGTTAGAACATTCACTTTCTAACCATGAGACCCAGGTTCAAATCTCAGGGTGATTGATTTGTCAGGAAGGTGAATTCTTGATACTATCGACCTGGAGGAGGTGATTACAGTGTGTGGCACATTTAGAAAGTGCTTGAAAACCATACCGCAGGTTGACCTAAGACATGTAAGTGAAATTGGGTAGACAGAATCCTTTGGAAGTGGTTGATGGTTGTGTTAGCACGAAGTCACAAGTCATCGTGACCGAGGATTTGAACGTGTTGGCCTTTTTCAGACTGTTGATCATGCTAGATAACGCTCTCTCTCTCCCAGAAACTGTAAATAAGGACTGCTCAACATAGTTGCAGTATAAACCACAGGTGGGATCTGTGGATGTTAAACAAACACAAATATGCCTGAGCAGGCGTCTGCAACAAGGATTGACTAGCCACAAGTACCCATCCATCCATTGAGGAGTGATATTATGTAACAGTTCAGTACTCTTTTCTTTGTTTCTAATGAATTTGTTTTGTTTCTTAATAGCTTTTGGGAAAAAAACTGTTGGCATATGCAAACAAAGATGGTAGTCAGATCTAGACTTTCATGCAGATGTCACGTATGGCGCCAAAAACGTTTAGAAATATATAAACTGTCTGCTGTATACAACCGCTTTCTTGGGCCAATTGTTAAAAATGGCTTTGAGCGAATGAAACCTGGAGATCTTAACGCGGACCATCCTTCTTTGCCAAGACCCTCAGACCTCACTCACTCAAAGCCTTTTTTTCACCACTGATCTTAGGTTTATATATTTTTAGGAAACGTCTAATGTTACAGCTGCCATTAACCTAATTTGTAGAAAAATAAGGAATAACGCAATATGGCTATATTTGAATGACTGCTGTTGATGTGTTTTTAGAATCTAATTAGTGAGACCTAAAGAGTTGCATTTTCAAATTTCCTGATGCTATTCATTTTTGATAGTGCTGTGCGTGTCATTGCAGTTCTAACATCTATGTCTTTCTGTGAGGGGTTCAACCATGACCCCAGATTTAAAATATCATCCACTTGATTTAGACTGTGACTTGTTAGTGTCTTTCTTTTAACCCCTGCCCCGCCAATTAATTTGTGAAAAACGTTTCATTTTCAAACGATTTTTTTATTTGTTTGGAAAGACTAAGACACTGAAGGAGCTTGAAGTGCCCGATCTGTGGCTAACACAGACGTATGAGTGGACAATTAGACTCGTTTTAAGCTCAGAAGGGGAAAAAAATCAAGATCGACGTATAAATACGTCTGTAGCTAGTTTTTGAACGTTACGTTTTTGGGTGTATGTATTCGTCCGTGTCTGAAAAATATACACGTCAAGACTGGGAATCAAACAGGAAAAATTCTATAGTAAATGCCATAGTAAAGATGTATCTGTTCTATAATAAACAAATAAACTCTATAATAAACAAATAAATTCTATAATAAACAAATAGATTCTATAATAAACAAATAAATTCTATAATAAACAAATAAATTCTATAATAAACAAATAGATTCTATAATAAACAAATAAATTCTATAATAAACAAATAAATTCTATAATAAACAAATAAATTCTATGATAAACAAATAAGATATAATGTTCAGACATATGCTTCTATCCTTATCTTAATTGTTTCATGTTAACGTACTATTACTTAATATTGAGTCCTTTCCTTACAAAGGCTTCTTACCTTAAAAGCATCAGCTTCCATCTAGTTTTCTGTTAGTGACTTAGGTAATATCGAACTTTTTAATCCGTAGAAGAGGACTGTTTTTCATTTTGACTTTCAGATGGGATTCATTTTGATAATGCCGTTGACGCCATACATCTCTTATATCTTTTTGATATGATCTCAGCCACGGTCCCTGATATTCCTTGTCACAGTAAATTGCTTAATATGAAAAAAAAATGGATAGATTCTATAATAGTTCTTAAGGTGATAGCGAACCATTTCTTCCGCTGAAAAGAGTTCCATTATAAAGAGCTGCTTTCAAGTAAAGTCATATCAAGTCTTATCAGAATTTTTGGAAACTATTTGTGTGCGTGTGTGTGTGTGTGTGGCAAATTACTTACAAGCAGCTGTTCAGCGGACAGAAAAAAAAAAGGAGAAAACAGAAGAGAGAGAAAGAGGAAGATTTAAACCGAGCTTTTATAGTCCTTAAACGTTTGGAGTGTCTTCGCAGACCAAGTGGGGGTAATCTCGCAAGAGCAAAATAACTTTACTTTCAAACCAGCCAAAAAGGGAAAAAATAGTTATTTTCTTTCTTTTTGTTTTGTTTTTTGTTTTAGTTGTTTTTCTTTTTTCTACTTTCCTTGATCAGTTGAATATCCCGTGATTGATAATTGCTCCCCAAACTCACCAAAAAAGCAGCTACAACATAGATCACAAAAATGAATTTTCCTTACAGACATATTTTGTCAATTGTCTGTTCATCTTGTTTGCCATGGACACAGCGTTTTTCTTTATTAAATGCCACATGTTACAGGATAAGAGTTCCTATAAAATTCTTTTGTGTATATAAATACAATCCCCTACAAACACCCAGTTATCAAAGCTAGAGGTAGCAACTCTTTATATTCTTGGTGTATCAAACCTAACATGCTTAGAAGTAGGTAGCTCTAAAGGTTCGCTTTGAAATAGAATACGTGACACGGAAAAGAAATTACAAAATCTCCTACAGAAGGTAGCGACGGAGAGTATGAAGAAGAGACTAGGCATAAGCCACAAAATAACAGAATGTATGGTCATCAGCAAAAGGATGAGCCCGAAATGCAATTTTCAGGTCGGGAACACTAGAATCAAGCAGACGCGGAAGCTTAACTATCTGGGAAGCGTCTTGACAGAGGACGGTAAGTGCGACACTGAGATCCGTAGACGTATTGGGATGGCCAAGGACGCATTCCAAAAGCTGGGCAGAGTATTGCAAAACAGGAGGATTTCTTTGGTAACAAAGAAAATAATACTGAGCTGTTACATGACATCTGTCCTTCTTTACGACAGCGAATTTTGGACATCTTTCATTAAAGATGAAGAAGAGACTCTAGGCGACAGAGATGTGTTTCTACAGATGGATGCTGAGGATATCATGGGCCGAACGTGTGAGCAACAATGATGTCTTAGGATGCAAACAAGGAGGAGGCTTATACTTAACATCAAAAGGAGGCAGATGAAGTTCCAGGGACACGTAATGAGAAAGAAAGGCTTGGAGAATCTAATATTCACGGGTCGAATAGAGGGAAAGAGAGACAATGGAAAACAACCTATAATGTACCTAGCGGCCCAGAGCAAATGGATGACAGAACGTGGTCTTGGGGAGGTGTCAGAGGAAATGAACTTATTTAGAGCTGAAAGGGATAGAAGGAGGAGGAGGAGAGCCATGATTGCCTATGTCCTGAAATGACACGGCACATAGAAAAGCAAATGATATGATGAAAAAATGGAGAAAATAATAAATAAATAATAAAAACAAACGTCAATGCCTTTGTGTTACTCTTAAGAGGAATGACCAAAGAATTTTTTTTTTTAATCCTTTTCAGAACTCTGGAAATTCTGGTTAAAATTTTGTTTTTCTGGCGTCAGCGTGGAACCATAAATTAGTCTGGAAATGTTGAGTCTCTTTTTACGGTGAAAAACATTGATTTGGAAATTCTTTAAAAAAAAATCAGATAACTGGCGTCAAGATCTCATCAACTTACAGTTGAGCTGGCTAGATGTAGCCGTAAGTTCTATGCTAACAGTTTCTTTTCTCGCACTTTTCACTTGTGGAACTCCCTTCCGTCTCCATGCTCTCCAGACAACTTTAATCTACAAAAATTTAAATGCAATGTCAATCGCTACCTACTGTCCTCTTGATTACCCTTTTCTCTTCCCGCTCATTATTAATGTTTCTGTTCTTAATTCTTCCATGCTTCTTGAGGCTTTATTGTCTTGCTTGTTCTGATAGCGATTTTTTAAAAAATTGTCGGATTTTAATTAAACTTTAAGAACTTATTCAAAAATTAATGAACTCGTTCTTTCTTCCTTTCTCTCTCTCTCTCTTTCTCTCTCGGCCTTTTGGCTGGGATGAAAGCGTAGTATCTGTTCTCTCCTCATTGAGATGGGAGAAGGCAGCCTATCTCGGGGATTTCAAGCCTCCAGCAGCATCTTCTTCATTCGACTAAGAAACTTTTCTTTGTTTCTAACAAAATTCTTCTATTTCTCAGCACTTTGTTTATCTTTTAGGATACTTATTTCGCTAGTCCAATGCTTGTTCGGATTTCAGTGTCTCATTTTCCATTCTCTGTTAAAAAAACATCTGTACATCGCTAATTCCATGGAAAGTGCTCATATGAACTCTAGTTCCACCATTTCTAAGCTTCACACCTAGGATCCGCCATGCTAGACGCATTGTTGTGAACCACCCTTATTCCCTCCGTATTCCATTAGTGAGAAGGAAGTTCCACTCGAGTAGCTTCTTCCCACGAACTACTGCTCTGTGAAAGCGACTCCCTAGAGAATATTTTTTCCGATCACTACATTGTTAACCTATTCATGTCTAGGTTTAGCCGTTATCTTCCTACCTATCCGCATAAACTGTGCCTCTTACTCTGTAACACTCTACCTCGAGTGGCTCCTGGGCCTTACACGGGGTAAACCTCACTGTAAAAAAATGCTTGATGTTGGCATCTCTAATCTGTGACTCACGTCTTGGGCTTTTTTAAGCAACTGAATGAAGATAGAATGCATGGATGTTATCAAAAGGATGAGCCCAAAATGCAAATTACAAATCAGAGATAAGAAAATCATGCAGGTAAATAAATTCAAATATCTGGGAAATGTTCTAACAGAGGATGGAAAGAGTTAGACTAAGATCCGAAGACGTATTTGGATGGCCAAGGATGCATTCCAAAAGCTAAGCAGATTGTTCGAAGGCAAACAGAAAAGTTTTGTTGGAAACAAAGAAAAGAGTACTGAACTGTTACGCGATATCTGTCCTCCTATACAGCACATAAAGAAGACTGACAAAAATACAGAAAACACCGAAAAATATTTGAAAAAACAACTCTAATCCTTGAGTGAAAATAAACAGACGGAAAATCTTTTATTCTAGAAAAAAAATGTGTTTTGTTTTTGTTTAGAGCCTGTGTAAAACGAACGTTTTCCTTTGCTCCAAGGAATAATCACCACTCGGATTATTGATTTAAAATTGCAATCAAAATTCACAATCACGAGTTCATCTTTTCGAGGCTACCATGAAGTTGTTATTTTAATCTCAGTTAAACGGAACCTGTTTCAGAATCGTTTGTTGAGTCTCGAATCTGCTGGAGATAACGTGTTCCAGAAAAAACAAAATCAAATGCACTTGCGGAAGTACCCATCTCCTCTGGCTAAATCGGGTTATAATAACAAATTGTGATTCCCGCCAAGAAATACTAAAGAATCTGAATCGGATTTAATGCCCGCCAAATGTCTTCATCTAAAAAACAGTTGGTCTCTACTGGCCCCAATATGTACAGGGTTCACCCAAAGAGATAACAAAATAAATTTTGTAATCAGGTGTCACCTCAGAACATCGAGAATTGACCTAAAAGGTGACCTCAAAGACACCAAATGCAAAATTGAGCGCCAAACGACGTAGCCAGGTGTAGCGACATAAACAAGCAAGTGAACCCAGCTGAATGTCGGTTATACACACAGAGACAACCGGATAAGAGAAAGTTATATAAACGCCCGATTTACAAGACGGGAGGCAGAATCCCTCGCAGCATCGCTAGATCAAACGTTTGCACAAAGACCAGAAACTACATGCCCTCGAATCGAGTGAAGTTAATTCAATTGCTAGATTTCCGAGCATCAGTGGCAACAGATACACATTGACAAGGTGGCTTGTGAGCTTGAAAAGTGCCGTATCTAAAGCAATCAGACTTCTGAAGTTTTCTCCTTGGTCTTTTTTCAAGATCTCATAATTTTGTGCAAGGTTTTGTCTAGTTTTATTCGTGTGTGTATGTTTGTGTGTGTGTGTGTGTGTGTGTGCGCGCGCGCGTGTATTTCCGGTTCGGCTGGCGTTTCTCTGCTAACTAAACCCCGAAGCCAAATTAAAGTTGATCTATTTGTAAGGGTAACTTCTGGTTGAAAGCACAACCAACTCAAACATTTGTCAAACATGATCATTGTTTCAGTGTTTGAAATTGGGCACTGGGGTAGTTGAACTTCAGTATGGTCAATATCATTAACTTCCTCCTCCTCCTCCTTTTTATATATATATATATATATATATATATATATATATATATATATATATATATATATATATATATATATATCCCCGACTGGGGAGTAATACAAAGATAAATCCACACGGCAGGAGAAAAGATTTATCAAATCTAAATAATTAACGGAAATATCAAATGTTTTATCCGAAAAACAATAAAAACATAGAAACCCGAAGAACGCATTAGTTGCGAAGTAGGGATCAAAACAACAAACATGAGGATACCAGTTTAAACACTTTGTCTAAACACGACAATGCTTTATCCGAGAAAACAGAAATCCGAAAAGCACATTGGCTGAGAACTAGTGATCAAAACAACAAAGATGAGGATACCAGTTTAAATACTTTGTGGATATATGATAATGCTTTATCCGAAACAAAAAAAAAAAAAAAAAAAAAGGCAAAGAGCACATTGACTGAGAAGTAGTGGTCAAAACAACAAAGATGAGGATACCAGTCTATATAATTTGCAAAAATTAAATTGAATGAACTGCCAAATAAAAATTCACTGGAGACTTTTAAATCATCAAGATATGGTGTGGTATAGCTGGGGTGGTAGTGAATTTCTTTGTGTCAAGTTCTTTAAAGATATTTATGGAGGCTCTCTGTTTATCATTGATTTATAATCATGAATCATAATGTCTCCCTTTCCCGACAACGTTTATCCAGTCTTCTGCCATCGTAATTAATTAAATGTGTAAAAAGCGAAGGTGAAGATTTATATAATATAAAATAAACAGTGAGTCCCGTTTATTTGTATAAACATTTGAAATATATATATATATATATATATATATATATATATATATATATATTCATGGACCAGCTGTAATAGCCTAGTGCAGTGATTTGCAACTGGTGTGCTGTGAGAGAGGATCGTAGGTGAGTCGTGAAAATATTTTAAAGGTTATTAATTGAATTATTTTCGATAGAAATCGAAGACATTGTAAGTGTGAGAAGCAAGGTTTATTTCAGTAAACAATATTAAAAACAAAAAATCGAACTCGGCTAGAATCCTTAGAAGAAGATTGTATTAGAGTATGTCTGTCCAAAATTCGATCTTGCAAAGAAGATATTCTTTGAAAAAAACGTCAAGCCAGATATCTCATTAAATATTAAATTATAATTAACAGAAAAATAAATATAAGTTTGTCTATATTTCTAAGATGTGACTATTGTAACTATTTACATTGTTCTGACTATTTTCCTCATGTTTATTGCCATATTCACGATGTTTCGACCATTGTATATTTCTGCTTTCTTCAGGTGATATTTAGAATTTTGAACATCCTTTATTTATAAACGTAACAATATAAAAACAAGCATTCCACAATAAACAATATTAAAAACAATAATTGATCACAGCTAGAATTCTTGGATAAAGATTTAAGAGTATGTCTGTCCAAAATTCGACCTTGCCAAGAAGATATTCTAAAAAAAAAGTCAAGTTCAGATATATCACTAAATGTTACATTATAATAAACAGAAAAATAAATAAACAGAAGTTTTTTTAAGAATTTAAATTTATATATTTTTATTACAAATTATGTTTTGTTTCTGTTAATAATTAACCCTCTGAGTCCTACGTTCCTGAACAATTTCAAACCTTCTGCCTGAGCTCCTGAGTCAAAATTTGCAAATAATGTAATGTTTCACAATAGATATAAAAATAGTTACAATTGTTTACCCACTGTTCAACCGGTAGCTGGGTATTACGTCATTTTTCTCTACCACTGTTCAACCGGTAGCTGGGCATTACGTCATTTTTCTCTACCACCGGTAAATCTGTGGTCAAGGCTCAAAGGGTTAAATCATAAAACGTAGAATCTTTTTACCTCCTTTTATATCATCATAATTTAAGTATGCCTCGGAAGTTTCACTCAAAGTTCAAGTGTGTCGTGAGATAAAAAAAATAAAAATAAAAAATATTGCCCTAGAGCAGTGGTTCCCAACTGATTTTGAGCCACGCCCCACTTTGTTATTTCTAAAATTCTGGTGCCTCCCTGTAATATTTAATTCCTACATAGTCAAAATTTTATTGCAATTCACGTGAAGGAAGCTTAAAATGCCATTAACTTGGTCTCTGAAACAGTTTCCAAAGCCCATGGCGTCCATGAAAGAGAAAAATTTAAAAAAAAAAAGAAAAGCAAACAAAAAGACAGTTTAATATATATCGTTTCAAAATATATAATAGAGAACTGAAAGGCAGAAATATAAAATATTTGAATGAAAGTTTATTCTGTAATAATTACAATTGTTTACCCACTGATGAAATAATAATGCAAAATTAAATTTGAGCTCACTAGAATACAAATCACTGCTAATAACTCATTGTTCCCTTATGCTGTTGGTATGGTATGCCGAAGGGTGCACATTTTAAACTTGCCCCACTAAAATATTACCGTGCCCTACCGGTGGAGCATGCACCCAACACTGGGAATCATTGGTCTAGTGGGTTAAAATCTTCTTACGTGTATTTGCTGATATTGTAATTAGGAGCGAGTATCCACATCTTCCAGCTATCCTCTACCTTTACAAGATCCAGATCAGTGCAAAAATGGAGAACTGTTGTTCTATTTAGGCGCAAGAAGCCCGTTACAGGCAATGGGTTCAATAATTTCCATTTCACCAAAGCATCACATTTACTCTTCTGTTGCACATCAGACACCATTACAGCACAATTTCTCCATGAAGTCCTAACTAATTTCTGTCCGATTTCTGGGATGGGGAGTTATCATTATTTATTGGCAATTGTTGTTTTTATTATCACTGCGTTTTAGTCGTTATATCCTCCGGCCTTCATCGCTAGTCAATCCAGGTAACCTTCAGCGAAATTCGAATTACTTTACCTATGGGAGTAGATTATTCTCTTCCCAATGCCCATGTTGTGGGATATCTAATCTACTTATTATTTTCACTGCTCAGTTTTGGCTCGCTCTGTTTCTATTGAATCTAAGTCCGCCATGTTAGGTTTGAACTTATAATTACTAAGTATACCATCGAATTCATGAACCAACGCTTTAATTCACTAAGCTATTGTTTCGTATTACAGACTCATACTCAGTGGAAACGGTTCGAGTTATAACAAACAGTACTAAATACCTGATGAATACCGAGGGACACAACCGCCGAAACGTTTTGATAAAGTTTTTTTTTTTTTTTTTTTTTTTTTAAATTATTTCACCCCACGCAAGCCGATAATGACACTAAGACGCACGGGGGCGCTATTGGGAGTAAAAAAGAATGAATAGAATTTAGAAGGAACCAGAAATCCAATCCTAAGCAGGAAACAAGGAATAAAACTCTACACCTGTCTCAAAAGACTGGGGAGGCGTGTCAACCAGAGGATAGAGTAACCTATTTATTTCCTAATGAAGGAAAAAAATAAATGATAAATAAAATTTCAAAGTTTAGGCGGAGATCGTAGAAGTACAGAGTTGAAGTAGACTTTAAATGAAACTTGAAACCCAATCCTAAACAGGAAACAAAGGAGAAAAAAACAAACTCTACACTCGTTCAAAAGACCGGGAAAAATCATTAACCGGACTATAGACGAACTTATCTACTCCTATTGATGGAAAAAAGAAAGAAAGAAACATTAAATATAATTTCGGAGTTTAGGCGGAGACGTTAGACGTATAGAGTTGAAGTAGACTTTAGAAGGGACCGTAAACCCAATCCTAAACAGGAAACAAGGGATCAACGTCTGCTCCCATTCAAAAGTTTTGTGAGGAGTGTGAACAGGACGATAGGTGAACGTATTTATTCCTATTCGTAGAGGTCAAATGACTTACCTTCTAACATGGCTGCCTACTTGTCCCTTTTTAAAGGCAGGCTACCTCATTTCTACCTCATTTATAAGAGAGTACCTAATACAGCACGTTAGTCTACTTTACTAGAATGGACTTGCCCAACACATTTGCATGAATGAACTCAATTCGGCAATATATCTCTCCATCAAATCACTCAGTGAAAAAAAAACTCAACTGGAAGTGACTACACCAGTCTGTCAGACCACTTTCAATCTAACCAATATTCTACAGTATTGAGGTAAATAAAAAAAATAATGATTAGTAAATAAAATTTCAGAGTTTAGGCGGAGATATTAGACGTATAGAGTTGAAGTAAACTTTAGAAGGGACCAGAAAACCAATCCTAAACACAAAACAAGTGATAAACCTCTACTTCTGTTAAATAAAAATGAGGAGGAGTGTGAACCGGATGATAGGCGAACATATCTACTCCAATTCAAGGAAAATAAATAAATTGAAAATAAAATTTCAAAGTCTAGGCGAAGACTTTAGAAGGAAACCTTAGACCCATTCCTAAACAGGAAACATGGGATAAACTTCTACTCCTGTTAACAAAACGGTGACGAGTGTGTAAACCGAGCGATAGAGACGAGGACAACAGTCTGCATGGAAATAACGTAAACTACTAATCACTGACATTCAGGCAGAATATACAAAGAAATTCTTGCTAAAACTTAGAAAGGCACAGCTGAAAATCTGGGGATATATAGTAAGAAAGCTTGGATAATTTAACACTCACGCGTTATGTGGAAGGCAAGAAAAGCAGCTGAAAGGCTGTGCAATTAGACGAAGAAGCAAGTACAAAACGACAAATGGGTTCGTAAAAGAATAAGTATTACTGAAAGCTATAAAAGACAGAACTTTGCGAATAACCACGATAGCTCACATTCTGAAGAGCATAGTATAGAGAGACACCCAATTATGGGATGCGTGAGATTGATGGCTGCGGAAAGTTACGCTCTCTCTCTCTTTTTTTTTTTTTTTTGGTTCCAGAAACTGACATCTTTACATGTAATTTAATTCAACAGATAACTTTAAATACAATATTTTAAACTTTAAAATATTCATATGAAAAAAAAAACTAAAAAAAACTGTAGACGATATTAAATCAAATAGCTTGTCAGGGACGAGTTTTGTACACGTAGACGTTCATGTAGATCATAAATTAACTGAAAGTCAACTTGTATTATATATATATATATATATATATATATATATATATATATATATATATATATATATATATATATATGTTGATATCTATCTATCTATCTCTGTCTGTTGATATCTATTTGGCTTTGTGATCTATCTCAGCATTTATCTTTTATCTTATATTCCTAACTATCTATCTATCTATCTATCTATCTATCTATCTCTCTCTCTCTCTCTCTCTCTCTCTCTCTATATATATATATATATATATATATATATATATATATATATATATATATTATTTGATAGCTATCTATCTATCTATATTTCACTTTGGGATCGAACTGAGCATTTATCTTTTTATCTTATTATATTCCTATCTATCTATCTATCTATCTATCTATCTATCTATCTATCTATCTCCATTATTCCGTCCCTCTGTTACACCCTTTAAAATAGCCATGCATTGACAGATCGAAACTAAATTTGGGGGCAAAGTGCAAACAGGTAAGCGGGTACAAATTACAGTTTGTTTTAATGGGGCACGTAAAAACTGCGAAGTGGGGTTTTTGTCAAAGTATTTTTTTTTTCCAAACATATCATCTTTTTCAAATTTCATCGAATGGTTTGTGAAATTAAACGAAACGTGGAGCTTGTAAATCTCGACAAAAAAAATGTTAACGATAACTAATTACTGTTAGGATTTCAACACGCGTGAGAAAAAAAAAATTCTAGTAATTAAAAAAATAAAATTCGAAAATGAAGTAAACTTATTTCATTCTTATTTTATTAAAGTCACGAATTTATTAGAGTCGTTTTGTTTCAAATTCATTTGAAATGCTTAAAAAGAAGGAAAGATTTGTTACACAAATTGGGTGCATTCAATACAAAGGTAGGAGCGGTCGTTTGGGTTCGGTTGGCGTCTAGAGTACGATAAGCTCAGGCTACTCGATGGTACGCTGTCATCCTCCGTCCGCTTTCGTATCGCTCGATCGCCGGATGATGTAGATCGTTAGTGTTTCACGGCCGTGTGCGTTTCCCTCTCTCTATCTCTCTAGGCTTACATAGACACAACGGTTCACGTACAATCACCGAAGTTAAGCAACGTCCAACCTGGTTAGTATCTAGATGGGAAATTAGTTTTTCTTTTTATTTCTCGTGATCATGAGTTTACTACACACCTTTTATTTCTTGTGATCGTGAGATCAGCGCACAACTTTTATTTCTCATGATCGCGAGATCATTCCAACTCTATCAGCAATACCCGTTAACACATCAGCAGTTGATATAGAGAAGAGAAAGCTATATTGCTAACCTGAAAGAAGAACCTGTGATGCGAGATGATTAACCAATTCAGAGTTAATTAGAACTTCTAGTTCTTTTCTTTATGTGATTTATCCCCTCAGGATGTAGGCAGCCATGTCTCTACACTATTTCCTGTCCCTTGCAGCTTTAAATTACTCTTCCTTTTCTTTATTTCTAAATCCTGTTCTGCAATCCATGTGAGTAACAGATTTTCCAAGCCTTCATTATGTGCCTCATAAATTTCAAATGCCTCTTCCTGAGGTTAAGTGTAAATTTTCTTTTTGTTTCTATTTTCTCTAAAACATCGTCGTTTCTCACATGTTCGGTCTATGGTATCCTCAGCATCTTTCTGTAGAAATACATTTCTGTTGCTTCAGGTCTTGTCTTCATCTTTGAGGAACTGCCAAAGCGAAGTAAAAGGCGAATAGGCCGATCGTTAGAAGGATGAGACACATGGTGGGAACAGATGTTGTTATAAGATAATCTCCACAAATCCTTCCATATCCTTGCCTAATTGCATAATCGTGATATATTAAATGTAAATAGGAACTCTTATAGTTGATATGCACGTAGCTTGGCGGTTAATATTTACCCAGACCCCGTAGATTATCATTACTAACTTGGAGCTCTTCTGAATTCGTAATAATGTAACATTAAGCGTACATAGTGGGGAGTTTTATATGCTATCAAGTATTGTAAACTGGTTGTATTCCCTCTGTTCCACCAGTTCAGACCTTTACAGCTAGGACACACCATGCTAATCCCACAGACTCAAATCACCCTCATTTCCCCCGTATCTTCTTTTATGTGCCGTGTCCCTTCAAGACGTAAGCGATCATGGCTCTCCACCTCCTCTTGTCCCTTGTAACTCTTAATAACTTGTCTTTTTGTTATTTCTCTGTTCCGTCAAGCCCATTAAGTATGTCACGTGTTGCTTTCTCCTGTCCTTCTTTCCCTCTATCCGTCCTGTGAGTATCAAATTTTCCAAACTTTCCTTCCTCATTACGTGTTCCCGATGTGCTAAATATAAGTTTCCTCTTTGTTTCCGTCCTCTCCAAGACCCATCAAATGTAAGAATTTTTTCCCAAGAACTTCTATTTTCAGGTACAAACTCCCAAATGAATGCTTTCCTTAATATTACGATCTTAACCTCTAAGTCGAGGAAATGTCGTTATCTATCCTCCTTATCCACATAATAGTGACTTCCTGCTACCTCATCCATCATAACCATTTTAATACTTTCCCTCTGACTTAAGTGGCTCTCAAGCGTTCTATTTTGTGAAAATTAGTATTAAAAATAATTTATTTGCCCACTTTTGTTTGTACATGTGTGTATTTGCGTGTGTGATTAGGCCTGTGTGTATTTGCGTGTGTGTGCATGCGCGCGCGCTTCTATATGCATAAATTTAAATAATTTCTTTTTTATGTACGTACCATAATTCCCCATATATATCACGCCTTCATCCATAATACGTATTCCTAAAACTGTGCTGAATTTGTGCGAAAATGCTTCTACGCACGCATAATACGCACTCCTTTTTTAGTAATGAAACCCTATAAATTGTACCTTTCTAAATTTATTACGGCCAGCATTTCCTACTCTTATTCAAGGTGTAATTGAAGTTATTTATCAAAATTTCCGATCATCACGATTCTAAAAGGAAACGGAAATGCCTTTATTGTGCCTTCTGCGCAGACTCATTAACTTGTTTTTGTTCGATAAAATGTGCACTATACCGGATCTGTATGTAGTTTAAAAAAAAAAAATGGTTTTAAGCATAGAATATTATTATTCTAATTTAGTTTTATGATAATTCTTATTTTATTTTACATTTGTAAATATTGTTAGGTACATATGGTTGTATTTGACATCCTTATGGGGTCGCAATCGCCGAATGTTAGTATCAAATTGTCGTATGTCTCTGGTGAGTAGTCATTTCGCAACTGAGATCGACCTATGAAACGGTAATTTTTTAAAGATATTTTTGTAGCTGTACATAATACGCACCCCTAATTTTGCTTATTATTTTTTTTAGAAATAAATGCGTATTATACCTAGGGAATTACGGTATTTGGTGCCAGATAAAAATGTCTTTGGTCTTCAAGCTGGTTCGACACTGATCGTTCAGAAAGTTTAGTTGTCGCTTTTTCGCCAGGCGGCACCGGTTTTCTTGTGGCAAGAGGTGCTCAAACGCTTTCCGAAACTCACTGGACTCCGATATCGATATACCTCATGCTATATACGGATCTAAATCTGCTATGCGATGTCTCGGTTTCCCTGATCACTACAGTCTTAACCTCTTCAAGTCAAGGGTTAATTTGTGTCTGTTTTCCTTCTCCTCATAACGGCTACTTCCTAACACCTCTTCTTTCATTCGTATCACTCATTTCATTCATTATTACCATCTTAACAATACTCCTCTGTCCTTAGTAGCTATCGCGCCTTGTATTGTGAACTTTAGTATAAAAATAATTTATATAAATAATATAAAGTTCTTGTTTGTGTATGCCCATGTGCATTTGAGTGTGTACATGTGTTTGTGTTCTTACACTTTTATGTGTACAGGTTTACGTAATTCTTATATATAAAGTACAGTGTATGTGTGTGCGTGCGAGTGTCCAAGCAACTCCACCGCTCCCACTGGTCCGATTTCAATGATTGATATCTCATTCAAAAGCCCTAAAAAAGTTAGGCGCATGGAACGATTTTCGTTGAGCACAGATTCAGGGTTACCAGATTATGCGAGGTTAAAACTATATATTAATATATTATACTAGCCATTATCATTGCTTTCATGGTTCAAGGGGAGTAACTCTTATTTTCCTTTTGTATCCAAAATTTCAGTTAGCTTAGAATTTTAAGCTAGCTTAAAAGCCACTCTATCGGGCAGCATTCAAGCTAGCTCCTGTGGAAGACTCTTGGTTTGGCCATCATCACAATAGCTAGGGAGGAATAGATGCGATAGGCATCAATAAACTACAGAAGAACTCAAAATTGATCGCTGCATTCAAGTATTAAATTAATATTTAACATTTTAAAAGTTCAACGATAATTCTTCTACTGTTACTTAATTGATGTACGTAAATCATTATTTTCCGTACAAACAATAATTTTTATTTCATGGGTGACAGAAGACGGGACAATTTATAAGATAAAATTAATACAGTGTAAAGATGGGAAAATAGAAATTAGAATTAGTTATCCATTCAACATTTGAAGAGTTAGAGAAACATAATAGCTAATTAAGTAAAGCCTATATTATGGAATCTATATGAATAATTGCGAAATTGGAGCTCAATTCTCCCACGAATTTTGAGATTTAAAAATCCCCAGCTCACTCAATAACTGCATTATATATTATCTACTTCTAAGCTATATTACTCTTCAGGTTTAACTAATTTCCGTATTAAATTTAAAAAAGTTTATTTCATTAATTAACTGTCCTTCATTACTGTTCTTTTATTCGTGGATTGTTTTGATTTTCATATCCAAAATAGTTCTGTTTAGGAATATTGTCTTATATAGTGCAGAAAAGTGTTTGAAATTTGCATTTTACTTGACCTTCAACAAGTTGGCATCTATTTGTAAAACTTTTCTTAACTATAAGAAGCCAATTTATGAATGAAATGTTCATTTAAAATTTTTGTTTCAAAGATTGCAAGTAGTGAATATATCTTACTTTGAGAAGCGATAGCGAGCAGGTGAAGCCTGCTAGTTTTGTTACAGAAACGTATTACAACTGATCATTTCTTTTTCATAAATATATTGCTGTTATTTTTATCATAACGTATTTTTGACCCACCAAACAAAAAGCAATATACTATTTTCCCATAGCTGGGACCCTAACAAGTTCTACCACTTCAGGTCAGGGTGGACCTGGAAAAAACAGCAATTAAGAGGTGGTTCCACGCTCCTTAAAACCTCCTGAGCAGGGGCTTTGTAGCTGGGTGTAGTTTATCGTTATACCTATGACTACACGTATTCGGTTTCAAGCAAATCTTCCTTGAGTGGCTCTCTAAACTTGTATCACTTGAATTTTAGTATATAAATAAGATATATAAGAGTTCAATCATATTTTCTGCTGTGAGATATACATTTTTTTTAAATATACGCGACGCGAGTATATTAAATTGTATATTTTGTAACAAGTTTTAAATTTAGTTATCACACTATTTATTTTTATTTATTTATTTTATTTTTATTTATTTATTTATTTGTTTTTTTACTATTTGATTTGATTTCAATTTGCGAAGGAAGGGATGCAGCAGACAAAAAATTCACAATTAAAACCATGCATCACAAGTCTATAACGCTGTTGCAATAATTGTGTTCATTTAACTTTTAGCGTGGAACCTAAATCCCCCATTCACTAACAAGCGCATGCGCAACACACGACGTCAGGAAAGAAGGATTTTCAGAGCACATGCAAAAACATAAATAAATAAATAAATAAATAAACTCGTCAGCCGGTGGCCACGACGGACAACCCAACCGGCTGACTGACTGACTGACTAACTAACTGACTCCCTGTTCTTGGGTCTATCCCCTTGTCCCATTTGATTTCGTTCTCTCACTTGCTCACACGATCCGCGTTGTCGTATCGGGCTTGTTATTGTGTAGTTTCTGTGCAATGACCACACGGAGAAAGTGTGGGAAAAGGCATTTTTTGTTCGTACTAGTTTAAACACATGGCTACAGTCAGCTGGGAGAGAGTGCCCCGAATTGATTGTGTTGTGGGTCTGCCAAAAACACCAACATCGAAAATAAGGAAAAGTATTTTAAGATGCGAATTACATGGAACTGAGGTAGGTTTTTTTTTTACTTACTTCACTTCACAGTCACAATGTGTCTCTTTCATTTTTATTTTTGTAATTAGCTGAATTTAATCTACATTAATCTTTGCTGCTATTATTATTATTATTATTATATTTTGGTGGGGAGGGGGATTTCTTATCGAAAATCTTCTTTCTTTCCGTATATTTATCAATGCGTATATATATCTATATTTTTTAAAGCAGTTGTCTTCTCCCGGTAAAGCCGTTACCTACCAAGTAACATCTTACGTGGTTCTTTCTCTCTCTTCGTCACAATAATTTTGTTTCTTTGTTTCGTCTTGTTTGCTTTCCTTCCATGAATGGTTCATGGATTATGTCTGTTTATCTATCTATCTACACTTAGGTAAAATTCGCGCACACACACACATGTATTCACTTGTATCCAACACCTAAATATTCTTAGCTAAATCTGGCACAGGCCTCTTTTATAGGAGAAACAGGAAGGATAATAATCAGTAATGAATTGATTTGGAAGCGAATGTGATAACCGTTGCACTACGGGAAAGTCCAGGGAAAAGAGAGAAAAAAAGAGCGATAGAAAGAAAAGAGAGAGGAAGAAAGAGATGGAAAATGACATTTTAGATAATGGTAGATTGTAGAGAGCATGAATATTGCATGTTCTGTTTTCATTTGTCCCTCTGTCTCCTCAAAAATTCTGTTGTTGTTTTATTGGGACGTTGGACCTTTCTCTGCCTCCATCTGTCGTTCTTAATCATTCTCTCTAAAACGGGCATATAAAATAATATCTATTCTGTTAGGTGACTGTTAAATGTTCCCTTGTTATATATGTCGATTTTCATTGTGTATTCAAGTCTCTGGTTTTCAAAAGGAAAACGATGGTAACTTTTTAATATCTCGAAGTCAGCGTGTTTTATCACAGTACCTACCAACCTACCTACCCATCTATCTATCTATCTATTCATTCATCTATCTATCTATCTATCTATCTATCTATTATCTATCTATCTAAACCTATTTAGTCTGTCCAGATCTATTAATCTATCTATCATCTATCTATCTATCTATCTCTCTTCATCTATCTATCTATCTATCCCCAGTCTGTCCAAACCTATTTCTTAGTCTGTCCAGATTCATCTATCTATCTATCTATCTATCTATCTATCTATCCCAGTCTGTCCAAACCTATTTCTTAGTCTGTCCAGATCTATCTATCTATCTATCTATCTATTCATCTATCTATCATCTATCTATCTATCTATTCATCTATCTATCCCCCAGTCTGTCCAAACCTATTTCTTAGTCTGTCCAGATTCATCTATCTCATCTATCTATCTATCTATCTATCTATTCATCTATCATATTCATCTATCTATCCCAGTCTGTCCAAACCTTATTTTCTTAGTCTGTCCAGATCTATCTATTCATCTATCTATTCTATTCATCTATCTATCTATCTATCTATCTATCCCAGTCTGTCCAAACCTATTTCTTAGTCTGTCCAGATCTATCTATCTATCTATCTATCTATCTATCTATCTATCTATCTATCTATCTTTTTGTTATAACTATTTCAGTTTTTGCATATGGATCTGTTTCTGTCTGTCACTATGTATGTATGGATAAATATATTCATCTTTCTCTTTCGCTCTCATATATATATATATATATATATATATATATATATATATATATATATATATAATACCTATTTCACTTTGTGTATATATCTCTTCGGGGAAATTATAAAGATGAAATAAAAATTAAACAGAGTTTTTTTTCTTCTCGTGAATTGAATGCGTATTGTTGTTTAAATGAATTCTTTCTCTTCACATATTATCTATTTATTTATCTTTCTGCTTGTCCGTATGTTTGTTTTTATAGAAATTTGAATTGATGGATGTCAAAATCTGTTCATATCTGTCTCGCTATCTGTCTCTGTTATCTACCACTGTAAATTATCTATCTATCTATCTATCTATCTATCTATCTATCTATCTATCTATCTATCTGTCTGTTCATTATGTATCTATCTACCTCTGTAAATTATATTGGTATCTATGTTCATTATCTATCTATCTATCTATCTATCTATCTATCTATCTATCTATCTATCTATCTCTGTAAATTATGCATGCATGTATGTATGTATGTATGTATGTATGTATGTATGTATCTATCTATCTATGTTCATTATGCATCTATCTATCTACCTCTCTAAATTATGTATGTATGTATGTACGTACGTGTCTATCTCTGTTTATAATCTAGTTGTTTATCTATCTATTCATCTCTGTGTAAATTATGTATGTATCTATCTACCTCTGTAAATTATGTATATCTGTATGTATGTATGTATGTATGTATGTATGTATCTATCTATCTATCTATCTATCTATCTATCTATCTCAGTCGGTTTCTTTCTTTCCATCTCAGCCATTTCTTCATCTATCTATCTATCTATCTATCTATCTATCTATCTATCTATCTATCTATGTGTCTGTGTGTATGGATGGTTGAATGAATGAATAAATATCTCCTAAATCTGTTCGTCTATTTCACTCTCTTCATTTTCATTTAAGACGGCTAACTCTTTCTTGCAAAATTCGCTTTCTTTCCTTCGCAAATCCGCGTGTTTCTCACATTAACAAATCCTTCCCATTTTTTTCTTTTTTTTTTTTTTGCCTTCTTGTTCCTCTTCTGTTTTCCTTTAATTTTCATCAGACACGTGTGCGGGCATGTCCCATTATACGCGCATGCGCGTCACTCTAAGTGTGTATGTGTATGTATGTATGTGTGTGTTTGCGTGTGATCTACAATTGGACGAATGTCTGAGGTTGCTCGCCTTGTCTTGACGTTTAAAGAAACATGTCGAATGCCACCGCCAAAAATGACCATCTTTACAAAATAAATAATACGACCAACCAATCTCTCTCTCTCTTTCACACACACAGAATCTCCCCTCTCTCTTTACAAATGTAAAGAGAGAAAGATTATATATATATATTGTTCACGTTATCCATCTTTTGCAAAAATCTTACCTGAGCCTGTCACGTGACAAACACTGCCCTTGTCTTCTTCATACGGAGAAAGCAGTTTTTGGGGGGTTTTATTTTGTTTCGTTTTTTTTGGTTTTTTTTTTTGGTTTTGTTTTTTGTTTTGTTTTCCTACCGGTCTGTCGTTTTTTTAATTTTGAAACGAAACTCATTTTTTTTTTTAAATGCTTTATTTACTTTATTATTCAGCGATTTTTTTTTTTTTTTTTGTCTGTCATTTTGATTTGATTTTATTTGCAGCCAGAAAAAAATAACGACAATGTTTCTGACGAGATTATCATTTCTCGTGTTAACGAAGGTGGAGCTGCAGATAAGAAAGGCTTGAAACTACACGACCAGATCCTTAAGGTAAGAACGAAAATTTGAGATAAGCCACGAAAGAGATGAAGTAAAAAAAAGATTATTATTATTAATTATTATTATTATTATTATTATTATTATTTATCACTAACATCAGCTAGAATACAGGAAAAAGTCCTGGATACTTTTGGAGAATTACTATCACTTGGTCTGTGCCGGTAGAAACCAGCTACAAAAAACAACGAGTAAGTATGTGAGTAATAATAATAATAATATTAATAATAATAATAATAATAGAAGTAGTAGTAGTCGTAGTTTACGCTTATGGAAGCAGAAATTTGTTCCATGGAACTTTTTCAGACAAACCCCCCAAAAGTCGGTGAGTTCAATTGGGGCCGCGATTCGAACTGATATGCTTGATAAAATAGCACAGCTTGGGAGTTGTACTTAGAAAAGTTTTGTTGATGCTGAGGGGTGGATAAATAAGAGGACCCATGGTCAGTTACTCATCGTTAAACTACGGTGTAAGATCTGCTTGAGAAAGAGATAATAATAATAATAATAATAATAATAATAATAATAATAATAATAATGGGAAGAAGAAGATGATGGTGAATAGGATGGAGAAGTAGAAAATGAAAAGATGAGGATAAAGAAGAAGGAAAAGGCAGAGGGAATAATAATAATAATAATAATAATAATAATAATAATAATAATAATAATGGGAATAAGAAGATGATGGTGAATAGGATGGAGAATTAGAAAATGAAAAAAAAAGATGAGGATAAAGAAGAAGGAAAAGGCAGAGGAATAATAATAATAATAATAATAATAATAATAATAATAATAATGGGAAGAAGAAAGATGGTGAATAGGATGGAGAAGTAGAAAATGAAGAAGATGAGGATAAAAAAAGAAGGAAAAGGCAGAAGTGAATAATAATAATAATAATAATAATAATAATAATAATAATAATAATGGAAAGAAGAAGATGATGGTGAATAGGATGGAGAAGTAGAAAATGAAAAAGATGAGGATAAAGAAGAAGGAAAAGGCAGAGGGGAATAATAATAATAATAATAATAATAATAATAATAATAATGGAAAGAAGAAGATGAGGGTGAATAGGATGGAGAAGTAGAAAATGAAAAGATGAGGATAAAGAAGAAGGAAAAGGCAGAGGGGATAATAATAATAATAATAATAATAATAATAATAATAATAATAATAATGGAAAGAAGAAGATGAGGTGAATAGGATGGAGAAGTAGAAATGAAAAAGATGAGGATAAAGAAGAAGGAAAAGGCAGAGGGAATAATAATAATAATAATAATAATAATAATGATAATAATAATAATAATAATAATGGGGGAAGAAGAAGATGATGGTGAATAGGATGGAGAAGTAGAAAATGAAAAAAGATGAGGATAAAGAAGAAGGAAAAGGCAGAGGGAATAATAATAATAATAATAATAATAATAATAATAATGGGAAGAAGAAGATGGTGAATAGGATGGAAGTAGAAAATGAAGAAGATGAGGATAAAGAAGAAGGAAAAGGCAGAAGTGAATAATAATAATAATAATAATAATAATGGAAAGAAGAAGATGATGGTGAATAGGATGGAGAAAGTAGAAAATGAAGAAGATGAGGATAAAGAAGAAGGAAAAGGCAGAGGGGAATAATAATAATAATAATAATAATAATAATAATAATAATAATAATGGGAAGAAGAAGATGGTGAATAGGATGGAGAAGTAGAAAATGAAGAAGATGAGGATAAAGAAGAAGGAAAAGGCAGAAGTGAATAATAATAATAATAATAATAATAATGGAAAGAAGAAGATGATGGTGAATAGGATGGAGAAAGTAGAAATGAAGAAGATGAGGATAAAGAAGAAGGAAAAGGCAGAGGGGAATAATAATAATAATAATAATAATAATAATAATAATAATAATAATAATAATAATGAAAGGAAGAAGATGATGATGAATAGGATGGAGAAGTAGAAAATGAAGAAGATGAGGATAAAGAAGAAGGAAAAGGTAGAGGGGAATAATAATAATAATAATAATAATAATAATAATAATAATGAGAAGAAGAAGATGATGGTGAATAGGATGGAGAAAGTAGAAAATGAAGAAGATGAGGATAAAGAAGAAGGAAAAGGCAGAGGTGAATAATAATAATAATAATAATAATAATGAGAAGAAGAAGATGATGGTGAATAGGATAGAGAAAGTAGAAAATGAAGAAGATGAGGATAAAGAAGAAGGAAAAGGCAGAGGTGAATAATAATAATAATAATAAATTCTTCGAAGTACGTAACTGCTAGAGGTTATAAATATGAGCATATGTCTAATAAAAAGAAATCGGAGAAAGAATTTTGCTAAATTCTTCAAATATAAGGATCTGGAACATAGAATCTACAAGACTATCAATTTTAAATACAACCGTTATTCCGGTAGCAATAGGAGCACTGGGAATTATTAACAATACTGATAGACAGAAGAAGAAAATACCCAAGATTATATTGCTCAGCTGCTTAAGAAGAAGAAGAAAAAAAACTCTTTCTGTTAATTTACTCAGAAAAAAGTTTCCCTTTGCCTTAGAAAAACTTGGTATGGGACTGTAGCAAATAAATAAATAATAATCCTATCCTTGTTTTACAAGTGATTCAAAACAATGCACTGCTTGGAACTGCACATCTTCTCAGGAGAGTATTATCGATGTAAAGAAAATATAAACACGGTACATGTTGAGTATCATTGAACATCAGAGCGTGTACAGACTGAAAGGATGAATTTACTACATGGTCTTACACTCGATCTTGGTTAATGAAACGGTAGGGGACTGAGTTGGAATGGAAGTAAAAATACTGTTTTATTATTATTATTATTATTATTATTATTATTATTATTATTATTTCTGTTATGGACACACTACCTACCAAGTCTGCGGAAAGACCTAAGGCAGGTCGTGGTGTGTTGTTATGGCCACATTTCATGTTAATTTTTTTTTTTTTTTTTTTTTTTTATCTCAATGAAGTTTAGCGTTACATAGACAAAGTTCTCCTTAGTGTGTGTGCTGTACTTAATAAGACAATTTTCTGTATGTCTTAAGCTGGGGTTTCAGGGATTCTTTCAATGTGTTGTTTTGTTCCATTTTTTATAATTCCAAGTGCACCTATTACCACTGGTATTATTCTTGTTTTTCAATTTCCACATTTTTTATTTCAATTTCCAGGTCTTTGTATTTTGATAGTTTTTCAAATTCCTTGGTTGCTATGTTACAATCCGCTGGACAAGCCATATCAATTAGTAGGCAAGTTTTTTCTTTCTGGTATTATTATTATTATTATTATTATTATTATTATTATTATTATTATTATTATTATTATTTCTGGTGTATACTCATTCCCTTCCGGGTCCCAACCAGAGACCTAAGATCAAAAATGGCATCTTGACATTTTCCACTGAAAATTAAAAAAAAAAGAAAACAAAGAAAAACAAAGAAATACAACAAAGAAATACAACAAAGAAACACATTTTACATAGATAAAGCCCTTCGTATGGCGTGGGAGTGTGACAACAATTATTTGTATTTCTTTAAGGCATGGGCTACCAGAAATCCATTCATTGAGTCTATCAGAAACTTTTCCCATCAAACCCATGGCCCCCAACCACAACTGAAATTATTGATGTCTTCATGCGCCACGTTTTTAAGGTTTTCCACTTCAAGATCGTTGTATTTTGAAAGCTTTTTTTTTAAAGATCTTCAAAGCTACAATGCAGTCTGCAGAGACTGCCATGTCAATAAAAAGCACATTCTGTTTGGGTGGTATTAATATTATTAATTAATTAATTAATTAAACAAGTTTGGTTTAAATCACGATCATCGAAGAAAGGGTTAAGATAGATCCACCTATGGGGAGACGAGCGTACTGGGTAAGGTAATGTAAATTTGAGGACACTTGCTGCTACTTGATCCACAGGGGCCGAAATTGGAGCAGGGGAATAATAATAATAATAATAATCACAGGATATGGGGAATGAATTCTGCGACTGTACCAATAGTAATCGGAGCTCGAGTTCTTGTGAGAAATGGAATGGACACTTTTCTTAAGTATCGTAGAAAACAACAATATACAAGTTTCCCAGAAGATCACACTACTAGGAATATCCCATATACTAAAAACAGTGCTATCAAATAAATAACAATTCTCCTTTAGAGGCTAAGAACCATAGCTTGGACCCGGATCTACAGGATACAAAACAGGAAACAACATACACAAATGATGATAATAATTCCAACAATAAAAGAATTACTAATTGTATAAAATACAATATAGAATGAGAATCGGTTTTTATATGGCTAAAAAAAAATTAGAACTGCAACCGACCCTGGAGATCATGAATACCTACTAAAGAAAAATTGTATCTATCTCTAGGCCGGTTGACATTAATTTCAGTGTTTAAAATAGCATGGGCGTATAGCTAACAACAAGTTCGTAACTGGTGCTAATATTTCAAACTAGAATCATCTGCTACTGCCAAGAAAAGGTGTAGCCACACAAATGACACGTCATCTTGTGTTTATTTATTTTTAATTTTATTTGTTTATTTGATGTTGTTGGAGTGGTGGGGGTCTCATTAATAGCCATATAAGGAGGTATGCCATTTTTAATATCTCTTCTTATACGTCATGTAATTTTAAATATTTGTCACGAGGAGAAATAAGGCGACAGACATACCAAAGGCAATATAATGATGATAGTAACTATTTTAGGTAGCGTTTGATTTTTGTGTTTATGTTACATACAAGCATACTTTTCGGAGTTATTTTTATTTTTATTTTTTTAAATTTGGATTCATGGGCTTAAGACGTGGATTGGTCTCGCTTCGATATACAACGGACGCCCAAACACAAATGCGTAGAAGAGAGATGGAGAGCAAGAAAGAACAAAAGCCGACTGCATATGACATTGTCCATATTGTTAAGCATAAAAAACGTATTCAGTTCTATAATTCTCTGAAAATAATTAATTAAATAAATATAAATTCATAGGTTTTGAATCGAGTCAGAATACAGTTAAAGAGAAAAAAAAAGTTTGTTTTCAATAATTCCTCCCCCGCCCACCGAAGCAAGGCAATAAAGCCACTAGAATGCAAGGGGTTATTAAGGGTTAGAGAATATGAGAAAAACTACTAAGATGCAAGGTATTGATGTGTGTGGGATAATATGCGAAAAAATAAAACATTATTAAGTAGAGAGTACAGTAAAAGTATAAGAATTAAGAAAACAGAAGATAAAGATTGACATTACATTTAAATTTTTGAAGATCAGAGTTGATTGGGAAACAAGAAGCCGGAAGAGAGTTCTACAAGGGATGAGTGCAACAGAAGAAACTGATAGCATAGAACTTGCGGTTACAATTACTGCATTTAAGTTAAAAAAATCTAGGTACCATAGAGAAATGTTCATCAGAACAATTACCATGAAAGTATTTGTAAAAAAGGTGCAGGGAAACTATGTTAGGCAGTGGGAAAGTGATTGAAGCCAAGATGCTAGGTCAGGATGAATAACATTGCAGATTTTCCTTTGGATTTTATCAAGAATCTCTAAATATATATGCAATTATTTTAATTATCCATTTATTCCTGTAATTTCTTTTTTTAGTTTATTATGAGTTAAAGATCAAATGCAGATCAAATATTGATCGGAATCCGACAGGATGATAAGATAAAGAACAAATAAAAAACGATTATCAATCTAACATGTTTCACTTTTATTAAAGCTTCGTCAGAGATTGAGAGAAAACAGACAAAAAGACAAAACTTTGGTATTTTCAGTTTTGTTTGGATTCATTCTCATTGGTCAGTCATGTATCATGTGCATTAAAACCGTAGATAATATATTAATTAATTAATATGTCTAAGCAGGCATCGGATGGTATAGAATTATCTATAGTTTTAATGCACGACTGACCAATGAGGAGTGATCCAAACAAAATTGAAAATACCATAGTTCTGTCTTTTTGCCTGTTTTGACTCAATCTCTGACGAAGCTTGAATAAACGTGAAACAGTTTAGATTGATATACGTTTCCTATTTGTTGTTATTATTTTGTGCCGTACGGTGGCCGTTAATGATTAAGTATAACTCAAGACTTCAATGCTAAGATAAAACAGTATTTAATTACAACCGCAAATAAATACTTAATAAGAACAAAGAAGTAAAAGTCAACCAAAGATAATTAACCTTTTCAGTTAATACCTTGTTAGTAGCGCGGCTCGGTTTAATGTCCGGTAAATCCTAAATCAAAACCGAAATCATCGACGCACAATAATTCACAGTAATTCGACTGGATATTTCCAATCAATAGTCACTCAATAATCACTTTAGTCAGTAGCCTGACACCGCTATTTATACACCTGGCGGAAAACATATATTGATAAGTCTAGAGTGTCGCGCTCGAGCCTCAGTGTCGGTAGTTATTCATTTTCTTCCTATATGACAATTATATTATTGTGTATTTATAATCTTAAAATACATGTTTATTTATATTATTTTATTTTTATTTTATTATATTATTTATATTTAAATAAGCTATATAAAAAAACTTCGTCACTATATATCTACCTGTCGGTTTGGTTTCATTTCCCGTATAAGACACAAAGTGTAGTCATCATTTTAAATCTTGTGTATCTGTAACACTTTTCAACAGATTATATAGATACGGTACTCTGATCCAAAAGAGAAGTGTTGGGAGGGACCTCTCGATTCGAAGCTTTATATTATATTTTACTTAATAGATAAAGAACCTTTCAAAAGACTCATCTTTGCGATTTCAAGTTCTGCAGATATACCGCTCTTGAAGTCGGGAAGATAACTCTTTTGAAATCGTGTTGCTCTATTTTTTAATACTGAGCTTTTTGTTTCCAAAAAATATCTCCTCGTCTGTAAACACATTAAACTTCAGTAAATTACTGGACTATGCGTTTTGTTAGGCGGTAACGGTTTCTTTTGCTATTATATTGTATTTTATATATTATTTTTATTTGCTATTTCTGCAGGTGGAGAAGGAAGAATTTATATTACAATGTATATATCGATGTATGTGTGTGTGCCCGCGTAATGTATGTTTTTTTTTTTTATTGACTGATTTGATTTTTTATTGTTTATCAACGTTTTTTTAGGTTATTTAAAGCCTAAACATATTTTTTCACTTTAAGAGTAATCATTTTTTGGTGGTGGGGGGTAGGCAGAGAATATTAACAATTATTGTGAAAAAATAATGATTTATGTATACAACTTCTACTAATTCCCCCATAGCTGGAGAAAGAAGAGATGGATTCGTACCTTTCCCAAGGGTATTTGTATTTGTGCGAAAGTGAATGTGACGAACCCGAACTGGAACTCGACTCTCCTATTTTGCATTCCGTTATCTATTAGAGCACCCGTACAGCCAAGCTTACAGTACTTCGTATTCCCAAGCGGTCACTCATCTAGGGACCGATCAGGCTCGACATTGCTTAACTTCGGTGATCGAACGAGAACCGGTATTTCAACATGTTATGGCCATAAGCCACGTATCTTGGGTGTTGGGTCTCTGTCTTTCATATTTTACATACACTTGTGTACATCCAACACCGTCGCATAATATGTTTCATTACAGGTGTATATATAAACGTTTATCGCTACTGCATTGTGCATTTGGTAGCGTGTGTATGCATACACATGATAGAAGCATACTCATCTTTAGTCTACTAACCTACACATTTACACACATAGATCAACACCTGGATTTTTCACAACAGGACATACACTTATATGATTGGAGTTGATTGTTTTATACGGCTTATCAACCTTTTGCAGGTTTTATTTAAGCTAGAAAATATATTTAGATTGTAAGATTTTATTTTGTTGGGTAAATAATAATGATTTACTGATACAAGTCCCACTATTTAACCCATAACTGGGGAAGAAGATGTGAATGCATACATTTCTCAATCGCATCCATTACACCACCCGCACATCCCAGCTTACAGCACCTGGTATTCCTAAACGGTTACCCATCTAGGTGCTGGCCAGGCTTGACTTCGGTGATCGTACGAGAACCCGTGTTTCAACGTGCTATGGCCGTAAGGCGCCATACATATATAATCATGTGCAAAACCATTTATTATATTGATTTTCTAAGCGTAGCTTAGATGTAGCACAAGGCCGAATGTATGGGGCACCCAGTGAGAATCGAACTCACAATTCTGTCGTAACTATTTTAGCGAGACAAGCTTGCTAACCATTACACCACGCCGAGGTTGCCAAAACCAATTATTATATGGAGACAGAATAAGTTGTTGGGATTTTGCAAATACAATTTTTTTTTTTACAATGATGTTCATCCTGCATAAGGCCCAGGAGACACTCAAGATAGATAGTTACGGGCACAGTTTATGGGGCTATGTTGGATCGATCGTCTCGGGAGGATTTTTCTATACTTAATTACTAGGTTTTGTTTTTCTTTTTTGTCTGAATCTCTGGGATGAGGAGTTATCATTATGCACACTATTTACACTCGGACTACTGTCCTCATCTTTGTTGTTGTTACCACAACGTTTCGGACATTGTGTGCTTCGGCCTTCATCCGGTAACCGAGTAGACATGGACAGTGGAACGAGAACAGTCTACTCCCATAGATTAAATAAAGGTTAGTTTAGTTTGGAACAAGGCTACCCTTTTTAGGTACCTAATGAGAATTAAACATTTATTTTAGTCTGTGTGAGGAGCACTTCGGTAGGATCCTCTTTTTGACCAACAGACGATATTTGTTAAGTTTTTTATTATGACGCCGACGACGAGTTATCTCGTGTTTCGCATATTCTGATACGTTTTTCATGTACGGGCGCCAACAACCAATTTATTCACAATGATACTTTTAGTGTGAAAACAGTGTTGACACTTCAGATAGAGTTTTTGATCAACTCATAAAATGTTTTTTTATTGCATGATTTTGCTATTATAAATTTGGGGTTTGAAGTCAGATTTCGTAATTGACCTCTGGTACAAGGTTAGGGTATAAGAGCACTTAGTGAAAATCGAATTCTGCAAATTGCATCAAATACTGGGCTTTTTATTCTTTTTTCTTTCTATTTTGTTTTATTTCACTATCGGTCTTTGCTTCCGATGGGTGACGGAATATTTTTCTAAATATTCGATCGCATATTCGAACAGGAAATCTAACCGACCATGTTTATGTCTTTATCTGAACAGACGAAGATCGAGTAAAAATTGAATGTTAAAATGAAAGAAAGAAAGAAAGAAAGAAAGAAAGAAAGAAAGAAAGAAAGAAAGAAAGAAAGAAAGAAACAGAAAGAAAGAAGAACGTAAATTAAAAGAAACGGAAAGAAAGAAAGAGAAAGAAGAACATAAATTAAAAGAAACAGAAAGAAAGAAAGAACGTAAAAAAAGAGAGAAAGAAAGGAGAACGTAAAGAAAGAAAGAACCTAAATTAAAAGAAAAGGGAAGAAAGAGGAACGTAAATTAAAAGAAACGCAAAGAAAGAAAGAAAGAAAGAAAGAAAGAAAGAAAGAAAGAAAGAAAGAAAGAAAAAGAAAGAGAGAAAGAAAGAAAGAAAGAGAAAGAAGAACGTAAATTAAAAGAAACGGAAAGAAAGAAAGAATGTAAAGAAAGAGAGAAAGAAAGGAGAACGGAAAGAAAGAAAGAAAGAAAGAAAGAAAGAAAGAAAGAAAGAATGTAAATTAAAAGAAACGCAAAGAAAGAAAGAAAGAAGGAAGAGAGAAAGAAAGAAAGAACGTAAATTAAAAGAAACGCAAAGAAAGAAAGAAAGAACGAAAGAAAGAAGGAAGGAAGAGAGAAAGAAAGAAAGAAAGAGAAAGAAGAACGTAAATTAAAAGAAAGAAAGAAAGAAAGAACGTAAATTAAAAGAAACGGAAAGAAAGAGGAACGTAAATTAAAAGAAACGCAAAAAAGAAAGAAATAAAGAAAGAAAGAAGGAAGAGAGAAAGAAAGGACGACGTAAAGAAAGAAAGAACTAGAGAAAGAAAGAACGAGAGAAAGAAGAACGTAAAGAATGAGGAACGTAAAAGGAACGAAAGCGTTAAGAAAGAAAGAAAAAAAATGAATCAAAGAAAGAAAATAAAACGAAAGAAAGAAAAGTAAAAAAAGTAAAAAAGAAGAAAATAAAGAAAGAAGAGGAAAGTAAAGAAAGAAATTAACTTTATGTAAGAAGAGTGATAGATAGAAAGCAAATTGCGTTTCAAATGGATTTGAAATAAAAAAAAAAATTTAGATTTTCTTTTTGAAAATAGTCGAAGTCGAGAAAAAGTCAAAATCCGTAGCAAGAATAGCAACAAAAAATAGCAAACGAAGTCCTCAAGTTGCAATTGTCGAGAGACGAACTTAAACAAGGGAGAGAGAGAGAGAACGCGAGCGAAAATGAAGGGGAGGAGGAGCAGCAGCGGGAGTTATAGAACAAGTGCAGGGAGTGAGAGGAAGGGGAGTAAAAGTGAAAGTTGGGAAAGCGAAAAAAAAAAAAAAAAGAAAAGCTGGGGTGGGTGCGAGGGAAAGGAAGAAAACGGACGCAAAATTTACGAAGGAAAATCACGAAGCTAAGAAAGTCAACCAAACGGACTGGGATTTGTTAAAGTTACACGGCAAAGCTGCTCTGGACCGGGAAGGAACCTAAATACGAGTCTTTAGCCGCTTTCTTGTTAGAAGCTGAATGTATCAGTCCAAGCAGGAGTTGTAGTAGTAGTAGTAGTAGTAGATGAAGAAGTAGTAGTAGTAGTTTTTTTTTTTTGTTGTTGTTTTGTTATTTTTAGACTTATTTATTTTATTTTATTTTATTTTATTTTTTTTCTAGTTTAGTGATAATTTTAGGCAATGGGAAGAACGGGGAGACCTGTCCCGGGAAATCGTAAAAAATGGCATCAAATCTATTTTGTCATTTTTTGTTCTTTTTTTTTAATGTTTTTACTCGTAATATATTGTGTGAAATGTCACTCTGTTTTCTTCGCTGATGATATTCTATATTAGGATGATACCGAAAAAATGTATCCAAATTTTTTTTTTGTCTTTTCTCTTATTTATTTAATTTTCTTTTCTTTTCTTTCTTTCTTTATTTCTTTCTTTCTTTCTTTCTTTCTTTCTTTCTTTCTTTCTTCTTACCATTCCTCTTTTTTCTTTGCTTTCTTTTCTTTCACTTTCACTTTCTCTTTCTTTCTTTATTTTCCCCACGTTCCACTTTTCCATTTTTCTTTCTTTAGATTCTTTCTCTTTTTACCTTTCTTTCTTTTCTTACTTTACGTTCCTATTGCTTTTTACTATCTTTTCTTTTATATTACTTTTTACTGCCTTTTTCTTTCTTTTTTCTGTCTGAAATTTCTTCACTTTTTAGTCTTTTTTTCTTTACATTCCTTCCTTCTTTACTTTTTCTTTCTTTCTCTTTTTACCTTTTTATTTCTTTCTTTTCTTACCTTACTTTCCTGTTTCTTTGTTTTTCTTTTCTTTCTCTTTTTACTTTCTTTCTTAACTTTCTTCACTTTCCATCTTTTCTTCTTTACGTTCTTTATTTACTTCCTTTCGCTTTTTACCTTTCTATCTATCCTTCTCTTCTTATTTCTTTCTTTTTTTTTTACTTTTTCTTTTCTATCTCTTTTCACTTCCGTTTCCTTTCTTTCTCTCCTAAATTTCTTCACGTTTCAGTGATTTTTTATTTACTTTCTTTTTATTTTTTATTTATTTAGTCCTTTTCTTACTTTACTTTCTTTTTTCTTCATTCCTTTTATCTTTTTCTTTTCTCTTTTTACTTTCTTTCTTTCATCCCTCAGCTTGTCTTGCAACAGTATTTTTCTTTTCTTCTTCATAGTTCATATTTTTTACTCCTTTAGAAATTGTTATTCCGTTCTTATTCTACTGGTATTAAGACAAAAAAAATGAAATTCAGAAATTTTATTTTTGTTTTCATTTCTTTTCTTTATCTTTTTTTTTTTGTTTCGTTTCTTTTATCCATTGTCCTTTTCCTTCTACTTGTTTCTTTCTTTTACTTTTCTTCTCCCACTGTCTTTCTCTCTCTTCATTGCTTACCTGTCATTCGTCTCCCTCTTTCATTTCCTTCAAGTTTTTTTTTTCGTTTCTGCTATTATTTTTCTTCCTTTCATTCTCCTTCACTACTCTCTTCCTTTCTTTTATTATATTTTATTCTTCTTTTTATTCCTTTTATTTTTCTCTTTTTTTTTCGCTTTCTTTCTTTTCGTTCCTTTTTTTTATATTTTTCATTTCTTTCACCCTTGTCTCCCTTTTCTTTCTTCATTTCGTCTTTTTCCTTTTCTTCACCCTTCACTTACTTTTCGTTTCTATCTTTCTCTTCCTGTTTCATTTTACCCTATCTTCTTTTCTTCTCGTCTTCATTCTTCTTTGTCACTAACTTTGTGCCATGGCCGTCTTCTTCTCCTCATTCATCACCTCCAACTTCTTCTCCTTCTTCTTCTGATCTTTACTTCTCTCCTTCCTTTATTTGATTCTTTCATTCTCTCTCACTCTCTCTCTCTCTCTTTCTCTCTCTCTCTTTCCCCAACTTTTGACTCAATTTTACTTCTTTCTCTATTTCGAACCATTTTGGATTTGGAATTTTTTCTGGAAAAATTAATCGTACTTCGATTTTCTTCTATTTTTCTCTACACACACACACACACACACACACACACACACACATATATATATATATATATATATATATATATATATATATGTATGTATATATATATTTCTTCACCTTTATCGTCAACCTCTTCAAATAACACCCCTACCTCAACAAGGGCCACCTGCACCCACGCCACCGTCCTATCTCACCCTCCACTTTTCATTTCATTCCCTATACTTGCGTTCACTCTGGCTTCATGCTCTATAGTTGTCATCAGGCCGCCACCACCCCCATCGGCACAGTGCCCGGCCCAGCCACACCCCTCTTGTGTCGTGGCCCGCCTCGATACACGCCACTTCCAGGAGCAGTAGAATCCTTCTTCAACCCTGGCAGCAGTATTCTACTGTCCTTCTGTTTCTGAATATGCACGACAAACGAGAGTGACCCCTCTCCACTAACACTGTCCGGCCTCTACCTCCCCGGACTCGACACTTCTCACTCGTTTCCCGGGACTGGAAAGAAAGAAAGAGAAGAAAGAAAGACTGAAATGACGAAGCAAAAGGAACGAATAATGGAAAATGTGCAAAGAACGAAAGTAAAATGGAAAAATAAAGGAGACTAAAAGCGTAAATGACGAAGAAAAGAAAATAAGTGAAAATAAATGAAAACGTCTAACGAAAGAAAATCTAAAATGAAGAAAAAAATGAAGAAGTAAAATAGAAGAAAATTTTTTTTAAAAAAAAGAAAGAAAAATGAAAATATAAAGAAAAAGATAATGAATGTAAGAATCAATGAAAGAAATAAAGAAAAAATAATGAAGAAAAATGGCGTCAACTGAAGAAGAATGTCTAAAAGACTGTAAAACTAAAAATGGATGGAAAAGATTGAGGAATGAATTGAAAATGAACGAGAAAATAATGAGACTTGAAAAGAAAATAAAAGGGTGAAATACAAGAATGAAAAAAAAAGGATGAACAAAGAAAAGCGAATCATTAAGGAGAAATAACGAAAATGTAAAATACCAAAGAGTCAAGAAAAAAAAAAAGGAGAAAGGAAGAGAACGAAAAAAAAAAAGAGAAATTATGAAAAAAATGAAAAAAAAAACAATGAAGGCATCGGATATGTAATGGGGAAAGTTAAAAAAAAAATAGAACAACAGAAGAAAAATATGTAAAATGGAAGAAGAATGAAACAAACAAACAATTATTAACAGTAACACCGAATGAAATAATAGAAAATGATTTTAATTAATGAAAGAGCGAAACGAATGGAAAGGAAACTGAAAAAAATATGAAAATAAAGGGACAAAAATAACAGCAACAAACCTAATGAAAAATGGTCGAAGAAGAAGAAGAAGAAGAAGAAGAAAACAGCAACAAACCAAATGAAAAATGGTTGGAGAAAGAAAGAAAGAAAGAAAGAAAGAAAGAAAGAAAGAAAGAAAGTAAGAAAGAAAGAAAGAAAGAAAGAAAGAAAGAAAAATAAATGAACAAAAAACAATAGCAAGAAACCTAATGAAAAATGGTCGGAAAAAGCGAAGAGGAAGAAGAAGAAGAAGAAAAAGATTGGTGTGTGACTGGGGTGGCGGCGGCGGTGGTGATGGAGCTGAAATGACAACAAAGACAGCGGTTGTATGGTGAATTCGTCTTCACTTCAGCCCGTAAAAGCTACTGACACTGCCGGAGTCGGAGTAGTATCTATCCGAAGGAAGGCCAAAACTGGCGGTGATTGGGGATATGGGGGTGATTTGGTTGAGATGTAGGAGAGGGCCGTGATAGTGACATTCGTTATGGTGGTTGTTGTTGCATTTATGACAGAGAAGAAGAAGAAGAAGAAAAGAATAAAGCGAGAAGTAAAGAGAGAGAGAGAGAGAGAGAGAGGAAATAAGGACGGCGGTTGTACAAGTAGTGTGCGAATTGGTGATATCTGACGAGTGGTGACCCTTTACACCAGAGATGGCACACGGATTGCACGTGCGCGCATGTGTGTGTATGTGTGTGTATCTGTGTGTGTGTGTGTTTATTGGATGCAGGCACCGATTATTGAGCAAGGTTGAGAAGCACGAGATGTGTTATATTTGTTCGTGAGGGTCGTGTACGCTGTGCAGTGTGAAAACACACACACACACACACACATACAAAAAAAAAAAATCCCCCAGAAAAATCAAGGTATTTATTCAGTAGCACAGGCGTGGGATACAGTACACGCGCTGGAAATATTACGGATTACAAAACTAAATGAAAAAAACAAAAACATTCGGACTATATTAGTTGGTTAGTGGATTTGTTTTCTACGGCTTATCAACCTTTTGCAGGTTATTTAAAGCAAGACAATATTTTCACATTGTAAGAATTATTTGTAATAATAATGATTTTGTATTACAAAATCTATTTACTATTTAACCCATACATACAGGAGAAGGAGTGGATTCATACCTTTCTCAAAGGTATTTGTGCATAAATCAATATAACGAACCCAACAAAAATTGGAACCCTGGTCTCCAATTAACATTTCCAAACCTTTATCCATTACACCACTTGCACATACAAGCTGACAACCTACAGTATTTCCAAGCGGTCACCGATCTAGGTACTGACCGCGCTCGATGTTGCTTAACATCGGTAATCGTACTCGAACCGGTGTTTTCAATTAAGGAAGACTGTTTTTGTTTTTACTAATTTTTTTTTTTTATTATTGTTTATAAGAACCTACCTCACTACAAGAGTAACTATAATGGGATAAAAGGATGTTCCAATAACTTGTACTGATTTTAAATTGGAATTAAGTTTAAAATCGCTCCAAGTTATTGGAACAACTTATATTTTATCTCTTCTCTGGAAAGTCCTTCCACTTTTTATTAGCTACTTATTTTTAAAACTAACACACTATTATCACTTCACGCACACGCACACTCACACACACATCTCCCACTAAGTCCCCTATAAGTCCTCTCTCTCATTCTAACCAACCAACTAACTTGTATCCCATTACAAACTGATACCATAAACAATCTGAAAACTCCTGAAAATTTTAAAATTAAAATTCGTAGGTGAAAATGTTCATTAACTAAAGGTATCTTAATTCCAATTGTCAGGAAAATCTGCTCTGTTTAATGAAAATAAACATTGAGCGCTCTTTTGTGAGTCAGTTTTAACATATTTCAAATTCTATGTTGTGTTAGGACTCGCCTGGATTATACCAACGGGTTACTACTTGTTTATATATATATATTCCGTGTATTTAGGTAACAAATCTTCTTTACTTTAAGACAAATGTTATTAAAGACGAGAGAAATTTTGTGTCGATTAATTTTATTTCCCAAGAAAAATCGAATCATAAAAAAAAAAAACACTCATGATCCTCGAAGCAATACTCATAAAAAACAAAAAAACAAAAAAAACAGCGATCTATTAATGAAAACAATTTTAAGAGCCCACGTCCTCAAATGTAAACACACACACGCACACAAGTCATACCCTGCCTACGTCACTGCACTCCTTGGCTACGTCACTACACTCACCAGTTCTTGAAACTCAACATTTGTCTGTACCTACCGTTATTATGACTTAAGAAAACTGAAAGCTTGGACCGTATTGCTTCCGATATGAACTTTGGAGAATTTCTGACGGAATTTCCTCCTTTTCTAAAAAGGATTATTTGTAATTTTGAAAACTAGTCCATTAAACTTAATATGCCTGTAGTCTTTATATATATATATATATATATATATATATGTGTGTGTGTGTGTGTGTGTGTGTGTGTGTGTGTGTGTGTACACTACACTTCAAACGTTATTTAGAAATTGCTTTGTTTACGATTCGGATACGAAACTGAGCAGATATGATTTCCCAAGTTGAGTGGCCAAAGCACGTCAGATCAAACGACGATTTCTACTGCAAGTAGGTTTTTCAAAAATTTAGACCAGTATACGAAATAAAATGCTGTTTCAAATAAACGGACCATCTTTTCAAATATGTGTCCACAAAAAAATAACGTTTCACGTAATAAAAATGTTGGATTGATAAATAAAACTATTAAATCTTTAGTAATATATATAATGCAGCAAAAAATTAACAAGATTTGTATGACAATACTATAAATAGGTTATCTTCACTTAGACATCTGGTTAAGCATATTTTCGAGCAATCTTTAATTTAAAAAATGTGAAAACTTGATATTTTTTTTATTATTTCTGTTTATGCATGTTGCAAAATAAAATCCTTACATCTACCTTGATAAAGTCCACCAGTGAACGAAACGCATCGGTAAAGAAAAGTTTTCCTTTTGCATTTATTCATAGATAGATAGATAGATAGATAGATATGATGTGGACTTAGATAGATAGATAGATAGATAGATAGATAGATAGATAGATATGAAGAGGACTTAGATAGATAGATAGATAGATAGATAGATAGATATACTTAAAATTGCTACATTCAATGAGCACAATATGTATGGTAGAGTGTAGAAATAAACAAAACAGATGTCCTGCTTAAGGCGTGGAACTGACAGTCATTGTGTAGCTTTGTTTTATACACGCGATAATAACAATAATAATAATAATAATATATATATATATGTGTGTGTGTGTGTGTGTGTTTGGCAGCAAATTCTCTTTCAGGCATGTCTGATTGAATAAGTTACAAACGTTATGTCTGCTTATTTCGATTATAATCCTTTCATATTCACGAATATTTTCAGTATATTACAATTAAATGAGGCAAGAAATGCACTGTAACAGTGAGAATCACTTATACGTACGTACATACATACATGCATACATATATATATATATATATATATATATATATATATATATATATGATGTGGATACTACCTCCTTTTGTCCCATAATAGTTGTGACATTTAGTTCATGAAATGTGTATGCAAATGTAACAATTATTATGAGACATAAGCGGTTAATATTTCCTTTTAAAAGTGTTTGTGTTTGTTTATTTTGTGGTTGATAGTGCACTTTCGCTTAAATCCCTTTTAACAATCATATCAAGCATGACAAAGCACTCACACATTAGAATTTAAAAAAAAAGATCCTACTAAAAAAAAAAAAAAGAAAAGAAAGTGGGTTATGAAAGAAATTCAAATGGTGAGAGATTCACTTTTTTCACCTCCTGAAGCATCCAGCCGTATATCACAAATTGTCGTAGGTCAGAGTATTTTACCCCCACTTTTCCGTCAGGATTTTGTTCCTTGTTGTCATTCGCGCTAATTTTATGATCTGTAAATTCTCGTGTTACTACATTTTTTTTTCATTTTATTCTTTTCCGTTTGTTTACCTCTCTCGTTGGCGATGAACTTTTCATTTTTATTTCATTTTTTTTTTATTCTAATTCCTTCGCTTTCATTTTTATTCATTTGCCTTAATTTATATTTTATTATTGTTGACGAGCGTTCCACTTCAGTTTCTAAAGTCTTTCTTACATATATATATATATATATATATATATATATATATATATATATATATATATATATATATATATTCTTTCTTTTCTTCGTTTATTTTTTCTCACGTCTTTTCATTGTTTCTTCCTTTCGTTCTTTTCTTCGTTGGATTTTTTTTTCTTCTGTTCTTTTCTCGTCTTTTGCCCTTTCCATTTATCTCTCTCTCTCTCTCTCTCTTTCTTTTTCTCTCTCTTTTTGTTTTTTATCCCTCCACTCCTAAAAATTTATCCTCTGACTTCTCCCCTTTTTCCCTTTCTATTTCTTTTTATACTGAATTCTCTATCCATTGTCTTTTCTTCATTTGTTTTCTTTTCTCTTTCTATCCTAATGTTTTTTTCTTTCTTTTCCTCTTTTTCTCTAGCTTCCCGCTTTAAGTTTTCCTTTATTCTCCCACTCTCCTCTCTCCTAAACACACTCTCTCCTATCTTCTACATCATTTCTTATTTTCTCTTTTCTTTTTTTTCTATTATCTGTCAGTCGTCTAGATTTTCTTTTACTCGTCACCTTCTCTTCTCTTCCCACTTTCTTTTACCTTCTTTCCGCCACTCTTTCCTCTCACTTCTTTCCTACCTTGTCTTGTTCTACTCTTTTCCTATCCTCTTTCGTCTGCTCTCTTCGTTTTTCTATCTATATTCTTTTATTCTCGCTTTGCTTTTAACTCTATCTTTCTCCCTTCTGTTTAGTCTCTCTCTTTTCCTTTCTTTTATCTTTTCTCTTTCTTAAACTTTCAAATAGGCTTGTAATACAAGGTGTCATTTTTCCCGCCTCAATCTAGTGATATCCAAACTCCATGTTTTTTTTTTTTTTTTGGGGGGGTTATACGATCATTTTTAAGTTTTTTTTAATTAATCGAATCTTTATCCGATCAATAAAGGGAACACAAATAATAATAATAATAATAATAGCAATATAAAGCACAACAAAACAAAAACATAAACCACTGAAAAAACAGGAGTGACTTTATGGAGAACATTATTATTTACATTATTTACATTGTTTGGACTGTTGTCCTCATCTTTACTGCCATATTCCCGACATTTCGGCCGTTGTTACGCTCTGGCCTTCTTCAGGTGATTGGAATTTCAAGTACACATGGAACAGTGGACAAAAGTGTTGGTTGGATCCAGTGACTTGACGAAAGAGTTGTGAATTCAAAACCTGGCTACTGCAGTGGTGAACAAAAACTTGAAGAGTTGAGTTAAAGGGAGTTAACTGATACATCCGGAAGAGGCATGGCACGTGGAACTAGAACAATCTGCCCCGGTGGACGAAATAAAGGGTTCAGGTCGAAATTCCAACCACCTGAAGAAGGCCGGAGCGTAAAACGACCGAAACGTCGTGAAAACGACAATAAAGATGAGGATAACAGTTCGAACAATGCAAATAGTGTAAATAGTTATAATACTTCAATGTCAGAAATATAGACAAACATTTTTTTCGTTCTGGGCGATTATGGCACTCCCCATCTTCTAGTTTTTTACTACTCTAAACAATTCTTGCTTCGTTCTGATCCCTTCTTTTACCTGCACTGTTATCCATTAGATAGGTTACTCGTTTTTACCTGATTCTCTTGCCTTTGATATAACCTGTGAGTTTTACATTCGCTAAGCCGTCTTTCTTCATGATGTACCCTAAAAATGTTAATAGTCTCTTTCTGATTGTTAGCAGCAGTTTCTTTGTGGATACTATTCTCCTTAGAACTTGCTCGTTTCTCACCCGAAACTGACAAGAACGGCTTTGCTACACCGTTTGTGCAACGTTACATATAGGTTGCAAAACCATTTTTTGCAGACTCCCCACAACGTACCCGTAACTTTGCAAATAAGTTGCCTTACATTGCATTAACAGAAATCAGTACATCCCAGGAAGATATTAAAACATGCGTTCAAAATTAGCGATTCTCAAAAAGAAATTTTGACAAACTTGGATCTTCGTGCCCGTACAAGAACAGAATGTCAAAAAGACGTTTTTTCCTTTGACGCCACTATTATTTTTACCTTCACTCTTCGGCAATGTTTACTGTTTTAAAAAAAGCGGTGATCAAAATTGTATTAAAACCTAAATATGATGAAAGTGAATTTATACATAATTTTGGTTTGGTTTGGTTTACAGCATATCAATCTCAATGGGTTATTTAATGCCGACAAAAATTTTATTGCTGGTAATATGTTTTTCTTCAAAAATCTATTTCTGGGAATACTTTTCCGTGAAGAAATCTATAGAATGGTAACAGTTTTTTAAAAAAATCTATAGCTGTTTGTAGTACTTTTTTAAAAAGTATTGCTGATTATAATTTTTCCTTCAAAAATTATTGCTGGTAATATTTTTTTTATTACAAAGTATTTCTGGTATTAAAACCTATTTTTACACAAGTTTGGGTATCAACTATTTGCCCATAGCTGGAACCCTAACAGGTGCTACCACCCCAGGGTACACTTGTGAACGCCAGCAATTAAGAGGTGGTTCCACGCTCCTCAAAACCTCCTGATCAGAGGCCTTGCTGTCGGACGTAGTTTATCGTCTTACCCAGGACGCGGATGTAGTTTAACGTCTTACCCAAGACGGATACAAACTTTCGGTTCTTGAGAATTGACAATAAAAATGTTAAACACTATTTATTAGATTTTATATTTACAAGAATAATTTTATATTTACAACATTCTAAAAAATAATAAATTTAAAACAAATGCAATGCAATATTTATCAATTTATGAATAAATAAATATAGAATTTTTTTTTTATAGATGAATTTATAAATATTTACTGATTTATTAAAGTATGTGAATCACCTATAAAGAAATCCTTCTTATTTAGCACATTATAAAGTTCGAATCGATTGGCAATTGGCCGATGTTTTGCCAACCATTCCGTTAAACAATAATTAAACAATCTAATGATTAAGTTTTTATTCTTTTTTGTCAATTCTCAAGAACAAAGAAAATGTATATATACACTTTCTTATATTTAAGTTTTATTACAATTCTAATCTGTTGAAACATTGTTATTATTATAGTTAAAAATAAAATATGCAATAATGATAATAATGAAAATTATAAATAAAATTAAATTAAATTAGAACTTCGTTTAAAATAAATAATAAAAAAAATAAAAATAAATAAAAATGACAAAATTACTCCCAGCATGCAACAAGGACTTTTCCTGCCGGAAATACGGACATCTCGGCAAGAGATGTGAGGTTGAATCTCTTCCCCTACACCCGCCAATTATAAATTGTTAAATATTGCATTAGCTTCTAAAATCTAATGCAATATTTACCAATTTATGAAGAAATAAATATGAAAACAATATTTTTATTCATAAATTTATAAACATTTATTAAAATATGTAAACCAACTATAATGATATCCTTATTATTTATAATTTTATAAAGTTCGACTCAAGCGGCAACCAATCCAATAAACAATAAATAAATAGAGTAAATAAACAATGTAATAAAAAAGACTACCGAGGAGTGAAGGTAGTTAAAATAATAGCGGTGTGTCAAGGAAAAAACCGTCGTTTTGATACTCTCTCTCTCTCTCTCTCTCTCTCTATATATATATATATATATATATATATATATATATATATATATATATATATATTGAAGACAAAAAAGTCTAAGTTTGCCGAAATTTTATACCTTTTATACGTATCAAGTGTAAAAAAAATATTCTGATGGGGCTAGAAAATAGTTGATTGCAAATTTACAGTAATCGCAACAATGTCACATATCGTCCTCATCACCCCCGCGCCATAAACCAAAATACATCGTATCTGCAACGTCGCCAGAACATGCCTTGTTAGCTGGAAAATACTCTCTCTGGCAGTATTCGGGAAAACCACATCTCTCTCTCACTTCCAATTTTTTTATTTTTTTTATCATCTGTGAGGAAATTTACCGCACTCATTACCATATAGAAGATTAGACATTGCATAGCAGTTCAGCACTATTTTCTTCGTATTCAAAATGTTTTTTTCATCGTCCTGGAATTAAAAAATGTCACGTCTCTTCAGGCTGTTGATGATCCTTATTCGCCACAGATTACTTTTCTTTATTATTAAGATGACATATCTTCGTGGGAAAGATGGAGTGGTTTCCTCTCGCCTTCTATATTGTTTTGAATTCATAGCTCCCTTTATCCTAGAATGGTCGCCGATTAAGAGGGTTCGGTCTATCCTGCTATTTAATCTAAAACTGAAGCACTTGCTTAATTTCTAAAAAACATCCTTCGTTATTCATCAATAACAGCCCATAACATTTACTGGGAACAAAAAGCCTGCATTCGGATGGAAAACGGGTAAAGCAAATATACAAAAACAGTGACGTAAGACAAGGTTGCATTTTCTCACCGGATGTATTCAAGCTATACAACTAGGCGGTCCTAAGAGCTACCAAGATTTAATATCGGTGCAAACAATCTTAACACCATGAATGATTTCCTGCTGCCTCCTCCATGGTTTCAGTGATGTCTTTCTCCTAGACTGGCTGCCACTTGTTATTAAACCCATAACTGGGGCATACGTTCATTTTCTAAAAAGCCTCCTTCGCTATTTCCATGCGCCTTTTGATTTCTATGAAACACTTTCTGTCATTTGTTTATATACGTCTTCGCACCGGATTTATTTAAGCTATACGGCGAGACGATTCTCAGATCTATCAAGATTTAATATCAATGAGAAAATACTGATTTTCTGACTGATTCACATGTTACCCTCACCGCAGTTTTGAATTCAGCGATAGCTTTCTCCTAGACTGGCTGCCACTCGAGAGATCCCATTCTACTTTATTTAACCCATAATCGGGGCACATGTTCAATCTCTAAAAAGGGTTCCTTCGCTATTCCTATGCACCCTTTTGATTTCTATGACATATTTTCTATCGTCTGTAACTATGCTGCCCATTTAACCAAATTAACGCACTTGCTTGTTTCTGACATCCCCGATACGTAAGTCATACCTTGAGCTGACCCTTTTGCTGACATGTTGTTTCTTACAGTTAATGGTTAGTCTCTTATTGTTTTCTTTGTTTAAGTTTCGGCTTTTTTCTTCTAAATCAACCATCAACACAGTGCCGTCTGCATTGTGTATGTTGTTAAAGTTACGTCCGCTGATAAATAAATCCTGACAGGTCATCTACTCTAATCAGAATCATCTCGTTGTACACGTTTAATAAATCCGGTGTCACTGCCCTGATTAACCCCACTCTTAGAATATAACCTTGTATAATTTAACCTATACCCTAAATAACATCCGATGTATGATTGAGACCAGCCTATTTCTTACCCCGAGGTCCAAAACAGCCTAGTCTAAACTATATATCCACTGAAGCCAGTAATACACCTTTTTATTGTTCGCATCAACAACTGTTTTCTTCTTAATTGAATAGTATGTGATGGCTCCAGTTGACAAACTGTCAATAATGTTTGAGATTAAATTCAACAGTAATCAAGCATTGGCTGACCAAATTCAGTTGGCATCACGTGATACCTACTGATCCAAACAAAGAAAATGGAATAAAATCAAGGGCTGTAAAATGCACACAAATAATCTCTGACGACTTCTGACGCTACTTGGTCCATAGTACCCCCGAATGTGAATACAATAACTTATTAAATACTTAAGGAAAAGGAGGTGGTATATTCTGGTCTAAGTGGATGCATATTCTAGAGTAGCCCATTTTATATCCAGGGATATGAACTTTCCTAGGCTGATTCATACCACAGGTATAAAACATCCTAGCTTAAAATACCGGTAACCTTTAGGCTAGTGGGGGTGACTTTTGCTGTTACAACGGTGTCAAGTAATTGGGTCTACTAAGGAAAGCAAGAAGAAAGGACTAAACATCATTTGCAAGAAGACAAAATGCATGGTTGTTAGCGAAATGGGACATTCCATCATGCAAATTAGAGATACCAAAATAGATTCAACAAAAATCAAGCATTGGCTGACTAAAATCGGTAGGTATCACTGTAATGTCCAAACGAAGAAATTGGAATAAAAATGAGGGTTGTAAAATGCACGCAAGAAATTTCAGCGGATTTCTGACGCTACATGATCCAGAATGTGAATACATTAACAACTTATTATTTGGTGAAAAGGAGGCGATATATTCTGGCTTAAGTGGATGTATATTCTAGAGTAGCCCATTTTATACCTGGGGGTATAAACTGTTCTAGCCTCTCTTATACCACAGGTATAAAACATCCTAGCCTGGAATAATTCCGGGTATACTCTAGACTAGAGAGTATGATTTGAGCTGTTACAACTGTGACAAAACAAATCCCTATTTTATTTTCTGTGTATTAACTTAAATCGTTCCCCATCTGCGTACATGCTGTTTGTTCCCAGTAGCGAATACGGATTTCTTTTTAAATTTCCTTTCCGTGTAGATCAAGTTTTCTTAATATTTCAATGTGTTCATTAACCTTCCAAATTGTGTTCGAACAATTTCACAGGTATACAAGGAAATCGTCTCAATCTGCGTGCATGATGTTCGCAATAACAATTATATATATTTTTTTTCGAATATACTTTCCGTGTAGATCAAACGTCTTACCTTTCAAGTAGTTCATTAATCTTCCAAATTTTGTTTAGACAATTTCACAGGTATGCAATGAAATAAAAATAACATCAACAGGCTAATAAATTTTATATTTGTATTAATCATATATATATATATATATATATATATATATATATATAGGTAAAAAAATTGTTAGAAAGATTCTGTACAAAAAGCATCTTTCTGTAGAACCACGTCTCTTGCATCAAGTCTCATAATTTGCGATGAGATTTTTCAGCATTCTCTGCCATATGGGAAGACTGATATTAAATATCATCTGAAATCTTTTGTTTTGACTATTAGGAAAACTTGATTTATTCGGACACCAGAAGATAATACCTTCATTATTTACACTATTTACATTTGGTCTACTGTCCTCATATTTGTTGTTCATATCACAACGATTTGACCGTGGTGTCCCCCAACTTACATCAGGTGTATATCAATCTGGGTAACCTACAGTGATTATTGAACTAAATCCTTTATTAAATCTACAGGGTAGACTGTTCTCCTTCCACTGCCCATGACTAGAGACATCTCGCCTTGTTCTTTTTTTTTCTTCTTTTTTTGTAGATTATTATTATTATTTATTCTGTCGAGCTAGCTCGAACATTGATGAGACTATTACGCCAACCATCACGGTCCGGCATCAAGGTTAGAATGTCATTAGGTTGGCATCTTGTGTCATAACATAGCTGGTCAATGTAGGTGGTTGCATGCTCCATGGTGACGTGTCCAGAGCAGTAGAGTAAATATTTTTTGTACTACTCAATTATTGCCTGCTTCTTTCCACTGGATCCAAGTACACATAGATCGGCCCAGTGAACAGTGGAACGATATAAAAAAAATGTCTTTGTTGGCTGTGGGTTAACGCAAAGTACCGAGACCCTTATGAACAAGAATGTTTCCTCACGTAAATCACAATCTATATATATAAAACAGAGGATGTTCGTGTGTCTGAGTGTCTGTATGTCTGTCTGTGTGATACCTTTTCACTCGAGATCCATCCAACCGTTTTTGACCAAATTTGACAAATACATTGTACAATGTAAGAGATAGGTTCTTAGCGTAAAAAATCGATATTTTTTAAAAAATCAATCATCGATAAAACAGATCAAAATCGATAAATTCAACTTTTTTTTCCAATTTCGTTCAAACTCGGTATGTAGGTTACTTACATCATGACGAGCTCAACGATACCTTATTTTTATTTTTACGCTACTGCGTTTAGCGAAAAACGAAAAATCGATTTCAACATAAATTTTAAACTAAAAACTCCTTCAATTTTCAAGCAAACTTCACTCAGTTGTAGCCAACAGTAAGTTGATTCTTTAACAGTCATTTAACTTGATAATTGCGTTCACCCATATAGCGAAAACTCGCGTAAATATCAAAAAATGGTGATTTTTACTGGTTTGCTTCCTTATTTTTCGTTGATCTTTCAAATAATTTTCATCAAAATTAACAATTGCTTTATAAATGTATCCTCTTTTACATCCCTGGTAGCACACTGACAAATTGAATTTCAAAAACTTCAAAATAATTGTGGTCTGAAGTGGGTCTTCATGTTGCCTGTTTTACCTCTTCATGTCCTTGGCTAACTTTGATTGGATAAATACACACTACTTCTGTTATATCAGTAGCTGCATTAATTTAAAATGTTTTTTTTTTTAATGAAAGAACTTTAAAATAATTGAAGAAGATAGAATCTGTTATATGTAAACATGATGTTTTTGCTCTATTTTAATTGAACGCTTTTTCTGATCGACCAACTGGGTAGGGCTGCTAGTTACTTATATTTGTGTGCTATTTTGTCTAATATGTGCTATGTTAATTTCGTTTCATTAGTGCTGTTAAGGAGAGTGTTCGAGCACTTATTTCGGAAAACCACTCTCCCATGACTTCCTTACTTTCCCACTGGCAGTGGCAGCCAATGCTGTTTTCACCCGCCACATCAGCCAACCTTGACAAAAACTCATAAGATACTGGGATGTAGTTTCAGTAGAAAGCCCTTTTTAAAGAGCAACCACAGACTAAAGTGGGGAAAAAGACCCTAGATATCTGTAATTGGAATAAGAAAAAAAATATTTCATCTGGAAGAAGGGGACAAGTCAATGAAAGAAAGAAAAAGCTCTTTTCAAATCTAGGCCACCAAGAAAGTTTTTACACCACACCCCTACGCCACGTCATATCTTCGGAGGAAATAAATATTTGACCAGCAACGCTTAGTAGGATCCTATTTCTTAATTGGAACCCTACATCCTCTCAACAGTTTTTTTTTAATTCTCTATACCAGTGTGTTATCTTTCCCATTGGTGGATTTGATCGCTTTTTACAAAAGATTGTACGACAGTCAAGGAAGTACAGTGTTTTGTTGACAATACATGAAACACATCGGAACATATGTGTTAAACGCATAAGTAAATATATGTATAATCTTCATTTACAAGGGTTGATTGATAAGTACAGCCTCTGACCACGTGCCGTCGCTAATAGTGGAGATAGAAACGTGCTTAGACATCTGTTCCGTAGTATATAACGTCCTGTTCAAATGTGCTTTGCTGTCTGACGGCGTTAACCTTTGTTAATGCGACGTTTGATTTACAGGGATCACTAATCGAATTTGGGTCCTTAGAAGGTTGCATATAAAGGAAGATTCCCAGACAGACGAAAACAATATAACCCTAATCCTGTGGGCGTTGAAGTGGGTTGTCCTTCGTCGGATCTCTTAGATTGGAGCTACGGAATCTCAAAGAACTTTGGCAAATAACAGATACCGCATTTACTTGAAGATTTTCAACAACGGCAACAACTAAAATGGATAGAACATGTATCTAGGAGCGAAGATAAAATAAGCAAAATGTTGACTTTCAAAACTACCTTAACATTTCATTTCAACGTAAATATCTAGAGAGTGGCGTACCTTGATCGCAGTAAATTTGCGTCCCGATTCTTGCAACATTTCATCATTCCTGGTAGATCTACTATCACAGTATGGGATACCTACTAACAAATGAGATGGAAAAAAAAAGACTTTAAATGAATTCGGTTAGATATTTTTTTAAAAAGTCTAAAATCCCCAGCATCCCTCGTTTGTGCGCATGTCTAGTCGTACCAAAATAACAACATTATTCCGATGAAGTCCTGAAGGACGAAACGCGTCACAAGTAAACTTTTCCACTTTGTCATACAACTTCCCCAAACTATCTTAAACAAAAGCTTAGGAAGGAAACGCACCGTCATTACTTGAAAGATCGATAACATTTAGTGGATCTTGTAAACAGATTTTAAGGAAAAAAATGGTTCTACTTTGGCTACAAAGAAAAAATATCTACACCGGACACTTGAGGACACATGGTACAGTGGATAAAGACGTCAGTGACAGGACCCAAAGAGTGTGAGTTCAGTACCTGGCTAAGGCGGTGGAGAACTTGAAAAGGGGAATTGACAGGAGATAACTGATAACATTAGACATGGCACGTGGAACTAGAACAGTCTACCTCAGCGAGCGAAATAAAGGGTTCAGTTCGACATTCCAACCACATGAAGAAGTCCGGAGCGTACAACGGCCGAAACGTTGTGATAAATATGATAACAAAGATGAGGATGATAGTCCGAATAATGTAAATAGTGTACATAATACCTCATCTCAGAAATATAGACAGATAATAATACCTAATCTCAGAAATATAAACAGAAACTGAAGGATATCTACATAGTAGAACATATAACATATAATATAGAGAAAAAGTAATTAAAATATTAAAATATTTTCTATTAATAATATTCTAGCGATAAACAGTACGTACATCAGCTAAAACTGGTAAATAACTTTTCTTGATGTAGATCGCATACCAAAGTAAATTCATGACACGTACATAACATGCCAAAGTAGCACCAAAAAGATTTTATAAATTTCAACCAGAAGTTCAGTAAATTAATATCTAATGTTCCCATATAAAGAAAAGGTTAATCTCAGCATCACGAGCGCTCAATGCATCTGCAGAATAAAGCCTAAAAGAATAAATGTTTGCATCACAATGCAAAATGACACTGCAGTCAATAAACGTTGCAAACGGTAAGAAAACAGAAATTCCGTGTTCATGCACTTCCGAAACCTGATTTGACATCATTAAACTTGTAGTTGTTTCCAAAATAGAAAGAAATTTTTAGATTATGTCCTTATTTTACATGTACGATACATTTTAGTTTTTACTGCTGTTGGTAGTCCTCAAATGATGTGGTTACTGTTATTCGGTGCAGTTCTTTGTGAATCTGTAGCGCCAGTCCACAATCTTAATAAAAGGATAATATTTACAGTATTTACATTAGTCGGACTATTGTCCTCATCTTTGCCGCCATATTTGTCACAACGTTTCATTGTACGCTCCGGCCTTCTTCAGGTGGTTGGAATTTCGAACTGAACCCTTTATTTCGATCACTGGGGTAGACTGTTCTAGTTCCACGTGCCATGTTTGATGGATGTCAGTTATCATTTATCTCCTGCTATAGCCCGACTAATGTAAATACTGTACAGAATACCTCATCTCAAAAATATAGACAGACTCTGAAGGATAATATTTGTCAAGACCTTCAAGATTTACTTGCTCAAAGACTTTTTTTTTTCAACATGGATCTTAGGAAGCGGTTTGTCAGAACTGACAGTTGAGATATTTCAGAACGGGTTTGGCGCTATGTATGGCATCCATATGAAAATCTTCATCTGACGAGGTTATTTATGAAAAAATGATTCGAATTTTCAGGTCGCTAATTTGGTCGCGGGGCAGTTTGCAGTATTGGGCGAAACTACATTTATGTTCCATTTCATCTTCTATACTTAATTTGTTATAACTGATCATTACGCCGGGGGTTGTGTGTTATTGTTACGGCTCTATAGTAGTTAGATTTCAAGGCACATTAAGCACTACAGGTTTTTATTTAAGGAAGTCTCTATCTTCTTTTCATCAATATTTTTCTTTTGATATTTCTCATGTCTTCTTCTTTGGTAAACTTGCTATTGAAAAGGTTATTCTGTTCTACTTTACTGATTACTTGGTTATCACACAAGCAGTTATATATATATATATATATATATATATGTATGTATATATAGGCGGGGGGATCAACTAAAATCTTTCATGCTACTTACCTGAGGAAACCTAACGGTCGAAACCTGGGTAGCGTGGTGCCTTGAGTTTTGGTGTTCCTGATTACATTTTGCTCTACAACTCAGATTTTGTATTGAGCGATTTTTTTGATTGCACTTTTTTTACAATATATATATATATATATTACAATCTTATATATTTTATATTGTATTGATATATATTATTGATATATATATTACAATCTTATATATTTTTATATTGTATTGATATATATTATTGATATATATATATATATATATATATATATATATATAAGAGGAAATATAGTTTTAAGGTATGCTATATTTATGGGGAAAGTGCTCAATATCAGAGATAGAGCGTATGTAAATATAAAAGTAGACATTTAAGTCAACACTCAGAAGCGACAGAATGTTTCATGGTAAATGCAATCGGTGGCCTGACGATTTGCTTTTTAATACAGTGACTTTATTGCCAACCTTTATACAAACGTACACACACAAACATATATATATATATATATATATATATGAGTATGGATACGAGGCGAGAAATCATGAGTCGTATTAAATAATAACTAAGCTTGATATCCCGAGACATGGTTAGGAGAACAAAGATGAAAAAAATCTTCATAGATTAAATAAAGAATTCATTATATTTTCTGTTTACACGTTATTTTTATGGATTCAACTGATTTGAGTAAATGCTCTGTCTTTTAATTAAACAATATTCATTACATTTACCGGTCTGAATGTTCGAGAAATTTCGTAGAAAATATGCCTTCTCCTCCCTGTATCCCATAAGGAAACCGTCATTTGGCCTGACCATTCAGGCACAAAGAACTTCCGGTTAGCAAAGTTCAAATTCGGAGAGCACATACTTTCGAAGAATATTTCTCGAACAGTCAGGACGGTAAATGTAATTAATATTGTTTAATTATAAACAGAGCATTTACTCACACACAGAGGCACACACACACACACACACACACACACACACACACACACACACATATATATATATATATATATACACACACACACACACACACATATATATATATATATATAAATATATATATATATATACAATAAGTTAAGTTCTATGGATATAAGTTTGTGACCCCGAGTTTCACGCTTTTGCGATCATCAGACAAATTGGATTATTTTTTAAAATTGGATCTATTTATGCTTGTTTGACTATGTTTGGTGATGGGAGGGAAAATCTACGTCTGTGTTTGTTTGGGGTGGCACTATCATACGTATAGGCACATACATACGTATATATATATATATATATATATATATATATATATATATATATATATATATATATATATATATATATAGAGAGAGTGTTTACGGCAATATAACGTTGAAGCACCGCTTCTCATCTAATAACCGAAGTTAAGCAACATTGAACCTGGACAGTACCTGATGACTGACTACTTGGGAATACCAGGGTTTGTAAGCTTGGATGTGCAGGTAGTGTAATGATTACGACTAAGAATGAGAATTCAGCGTAAACGAGTTCGAATTCAGGGCAGGATCATTGCATTCACTTACGCACAAATACTCTCGCGGAAGTTATGAATCCATCGTTATCCCCGAGCTCTGCGTAAATAGGCAGGGCAGACTGAACCCTACAGCTTTTGGTTGGCAACCAGTCTAAGAGAAAAAAAATCTCAATTCAAACTACTCAGTGAATTTGGAACTGAACGTTTTATTTAATCTACGATGGTAGATTGTTATCGTCCCACTGATTGTGGCTATGGAGTATCGTTTAGTTCTTGTTTAGTATAGCTCAGAGATTGAACTTATGTTTACAATCACCAAATTCACTGAAACAAAGATTTAATCCACTAGACAGGCAATAACATGTCTATTTTTTTATGTGAGGTTACTCTACAAGTGCCACTGCTATCATTTAATAGGAGTAGATAGGTTAGGCTATCGTCCGGTTTCTACTCTTCCCCGATTTTATTGAACAAGAGCAGAGGTTTATCCCTTGTTTTCTGTTTAGGGTTAGGTTTCCGGTTCCTTCAACTCTCTATTCAGACGTCTCCGCTTAAAATTTGACATTATATTCAGTAATTATTTTTTTCCTTTCTCAATAGGAGTAGATAGGTTTGCCTCCCCTCCAGTTCAAACTCCTATCCGGTCTTTAGAACAGGAGCAGATACTCTACACGTCTCCGCGTAAACTCTGAAATGTTACTCGCTAATTAAATCTTGACCTCTTCAAGTGTACAATTAGCCGTCTATCTTTCCTGTTATCTAGCCGTTTCTTACGCTAATACAACTCCACACAGTATCCCTCTACCTTGAACTACCCTTGAGCCTTGGATAAACATTAGTAAAAAAAAAAAAAAAAAAAAAAAGCCAAGCAATACTACCTACCGCATAGTCAGTTCATCGCTGACTAAACCATTTCCCCCACCAGTCTTTTCTATTGAGGAGAGGGACTAGACGCCCAGTGAGATTATAAACAAGAACTGTCAAAGAGGACTGAAACATCTTGTGAGGTCAGTCGCCATCTAACACAGTGAGGTAGATTAGGATACATACGTATGTATACAGCCAGTGTGGGGGATAACAAAGCATCGATGGGCGGAGGAGAGGTTCTTAGGGGGAAGTGCAGAGAGCTCCACGTGCCCATGACCAAGAAGAGCCTTCAAAGTGGAAAAGGTGCTGTAGTATGATCCAGAGGGGGATGGGCTATGCCAAGTATACTTGCACAGTTGCAGTTGGAGAACGCATATTTTCTATGAAAATTTCTCGGACATTCAGGCCGGTAAATGTTATTTAATACTGTTT
>CAHIKZ030000120.1:1222500-1232500 GCA_903632075.3 Acanthosepion pharaonis | reverse complement strand
ATAATTCTAATTATATATATATATATATATAATTCTATATTATTCTAATTATATATATAATTCTAATTCCCAAAATTTTACTGGTAAGATTTTAATGGAGATAATCCAAAAAATCTTTTCAAGATCTTTCTCAACAAGAGTTACAATAGTTTCCCGACAACATAGGACAATTAGGAAATTATTTTGTTTTTAGGAGTAGAAGATGAGTCCTGGACCTTATATTCAATTGTCCCAGGCAGAGTTTGAACTTGTTTTTTTTTCAAATTCCGTTCTCCGTGTTGCTAACCATTGAGCTATCCACATCTTTCAAGTCATGATTGGGAAATCTGAGCTTGTCCAACAGTTATATCATATAATTTATAATGAAGATTCGACTGGGACTTTCAAAGATGTAACTGCATTGTTTGTTTGTTTTTTATTTGTTTGTTGTTGTTTTTTGTAAACATTAGGTTTTCAGTAGTTTGGCCTTTGTTAAAACTCTGTTTTTCCTTAGAAAAAACAAAAAACAAAAAAAATGACCGTTTTGTTCTCTCACACAGAATCAGGAATTGTACTGGGAGGAGCTAGGCAAAAACCTCCTGAGAACTTAGAACTCAGGGATGCTAATATGGATAGCCAGCCCTGGGACTGTTGTCACCTCGACAACTACTCCACACACATCTGCTCTAACCACCAAATGTAATTTATCCAATGCAATCTACCATTGTCATTGTCTTTATTGAGCAACGGTGACCCCTGACCCATGAATGATTAATTACCTTTTAAGGGTTGACATCATGAAGTGGGTAGCCCCACCCTTACCCAAAACTTATAAACCACTCATTCTCTCTCTTTCTATCTATCTATCTCTGTAGTTTTTCCACTCCACCTCTTTCTCTCTCTCTCTCTCTCTCTCTCTCTCTCTCTCTCCAGGGTTCTGTTTTTATCCTGCTGTCTCAGACTCAGGTGCTAGGTCCACTACCCTAACATTGAGTCATGGTTCAGCAAGAACCCACAACCCACAACCCAGTCCTCTTCACTTTTTTTATCTTCTCTCTCTCTCTCTCTCTCGGTTTCTGTCACCCATTTTTGCTTTTCATTATATGAGCTTACTCATTCAAAATAATTCTCTCTTCGTTTTTTTTTTTCGCTAAAAGTAAGGTACACACACACACACACAAAAAAAAAAACAGAGTGTGCGATGGATAAATTGTCGTCTAAATTACGCAAAAATGAAAATAACACCGGCATCTCATTTTAACAGATATATTAACCAAAATGACACAAAAACATCTTCAAAAACTAAAGAGTAAATTTATTCAATAAAGTCGCTATTGGCTTCAACTTCGGACTTCCAGACAACTTCGGAATCAAATCTTCTGGACGGTCTCCTTGTTGGTGAATGCTGCCATAATCCTTGCGTTCAGTTCATCTTTGGTGTTACAAGGAGTTTTGTTGGTCTCTCGCTCAACTGTGCCTCACGCATAATTGTCATGTGTCCTTACCTATAACTACAGAATGAACTCTTCCTAACACTATGTATACTACGCCTCTCAAGAGAGAGGGTCGTATCGAGTCGAGCCGATAGTAGTTCACTCCAAACCAGACTGACAGTCATACTAACACCTTCCACATCTTGTATTATTATTTGTGTTATATACCCTCATTATTTCTACTCTTTGTGTTTGTGTTGTTCTTCCTTGGTCCTAACCTGGACCATAACAATAATAATCAAGGGGGTTGCCCATATGGGGAGTTAGGTGGCCAGATGTATGGGGTGTTGTGATCGCAGAAATTGTGTTGTAGAGTAGTTTTCACAGTGGAGGCTTGTATTTCACTAAGTCGGTTCTAAAAGGGTCCGACGTACAAAACGTTAGGAACTTGCAATAATAATTAATGACGCAGCAATTTAGTTGAGGTGGTTGATACGTCAATGTCCGACATCCACTGACTCACTCAACTCCACTGAGCTCAACTGGCGACCGCTACTACTACGACTACTTATTATGTGTGGGAGAGTCTATTACAATAGAATAGGTACGTTCAGGTATAACAAATTGTCTGACAGCCATGACTGTGTTCTCATGCTTGCATAGCATGGTGTAGAGCCCTTTTGCCAGACATAGGGTCTTCCAGCGGTTACTCTCTTGACTCAGGGCAGTACTATCTCCTCAAGGCACTTGATGTAGACCCTCGTGTTGAGTCTGATGTTCTTACCAACTAATTTGGGGGTTCTTTTCTTGTCAAAACTCACTCTGATCGATTTGACAAGAAATATAATCTCCATTAGATTCATCCAACTCTTTCTGAATCTTCTACACTGTCTTTAGACTAACACCCAACATGCCGTTTTCAAATTTCTTGCAGATTGAATTGCATCATGGTGCTCTTTTTCCTCATAGACGATGCTCAACTGACCTTACTATACTGTACAGTAGTTACAGGAGATTCCGAAGTCGTCTGGAGGCCGTGTTTAAAGCCAATGGCGATTTTATTGAATAAATTTAGTCTTTAGTATTTCAAGATATTTTTGTTTAATTTTGGTAAATATAGCTGTTAAAATGATATGTCAGAGTTGTTTTATTTTTGCGTAATTTAGACGACAATTTATATATCGCACCCTCTGTGTGGATGTTAGTGTGTGTGATCTTTTTCTATATTTATAGGGAAAGAGTTCACAGAAGTTGGTGATCGCACGGGAATTAGTCTTTCAACGTGGTGTGACCGTAAGCCCATCGTCTTGGGACTCTGTCCCACAAAGTAGCTGTTATATTCCCGAAGGACAGCTCTGCATTTAAAACTGGCTGGATATTTGGCACCTCCAACCCGTAAAACTTAATTACTCGTAGGTAAACCATCACCATAAGATTGTAGACTAGATTGTTTAGCTAGATATCATCATGGAATTGTATGTAACTTCCAGTGTGAGTTCAAATCTCATTGGAGATTACCGTAATTTCTTGAAAATAATACGCACCCATAAATAATACGCACACCAACAAATGATCCAAAAATTAAGAAATATATCTATCCCTACGTATAATACGCATCTATAAATTTTGTCCAAAAAAAAAATTACGAAGACATTTTGTCGACCTTGACATTAAGAATAAAATCAAAATTAAGCGGCTAAAATAATATTTAATGCTGGTGGCAACAGGAAAAACCAGAGTTGGAACTTATTGTAAAATGGATTCAGAAATCTTGGAATTCCATCAGTGAGGATGTTATAAAGAAAGGTTTCAAGAAATGTTGTCTCACGACAGCCATGGATGGCTCTGAAGATGATATCCTTTGACAAGAGAATGAAGCGGCCGAATATAATTTTGAACAGGACGAAGATAATATTGTGAATGATAATTTGTTTAATGACAAATTAGATATTGATTCTATAATAGAAAGGGGTGATGTCGATGATGAAAATAAAAATTTCAATAAATTCTTAATTTGATATCCTCTTTTCTTCGAAATTGGACTTTTTATAGATTTTTTTTTTAATTTTTCGCCAAATAAAAATGCCGAATGCAGATAACCAGAAATTTAGTGATAAAAAAATGTTACAATTATTATTGTTGGATTTAAAAAGAAAATTGGGATAATATCTTTCTTATTTTAGAACAACAATTACCTATTTATAATTATAAATCAATAACGAAAAAAATATTTTTGTTTAAACCTATTTATAATACGCACCCCTACTATCACCTGTAATTTACAGTAAAAAATGCGTATTACTTTCGAGAAATTACGGTATAACGTAATTTCTAATTTACACTGTTCATTACAAACTGTCAGATATTTATGGAGAAAATAATTAATTTAAGAAACCCAACAACTTTAAATGTCTGTCACTTCGAGAAGGTCAATTAACAATATAATGTGATGAATACAATAGCCATAAGACTAGAGATTTGACTGTTAAGTCACTTAGTATTGCACGTCCTGGGTATGACGATAAACTACATCCGACAGCAAAATCGGGAGATTGAAAATTTTGAAGAGTATGGAAGCACCTCTTGACTCCTGTTGTTCGCAGATACACCCAGACTCAGTGTGGTAGCACCTGTTAGGGTCCTAGCTATAAGCAAATAGTAAATCCCCAAACAATACATTTATATAGCAAAATGACAAACAAGGCAACACTAAAAAAGTAAAAAATATATTTTATAGTAAAATTACCAGCAATACATTTTTTTTTAAATTACCAATAATACATTTTATGATGTACAAACTAGAAATCTAAAAAATATACCTTTACTTTGAAAGAATAAAATTATTTACAAAAATATCTGTAGCTAAAAGCATAAAATTGTGGTAGCACCTGTTAGGGTCCTAGCTATAAGCAAATAGTAAATCCCCAAACAATACATTTATATAGCAAAATGACAAACAAGGCAACACTAAAAAAGTAAAAAATATATTTTATAGTAAAATTACCAGCAATACATATTTTTTATAAAATACATTTTATGATGTACAAACTAGAAATCTAAAAAACATACCTTTACTTTGAAAGAATAAAATTATTTACAAAAATATCTGTAGCTAAAAGCATAAAATTACTTACAAAATATTTAGATTTCGCCTTTAAATAACCTATTGAGGTTGATGTTTGTTTAATTACATGCCAACTTCTTAAGAGTCAAGTAATGCCTAAATGTAATTTTCTTGGGAGCATTAATAATTTCTTTCACAAAAATTTATTTCTACTAATATTTTTTTCCTTACAGTAATATATTGCTGGAAATTTTTATTTTATACAAAACTGTATTGCTGGAAATTTTTTTTCTTTTTACTATGAAAATGTATTGCTGGTATTTTTACTGTAACATTTTTTATACTTTCATCGTGTTTTAACCCCAGTTTGGGATCAACTATTTGCCCATAGCTGGGACCCTAACATGTGCTGCCACCTTGGGTCAGGGTAGACCTGAGTACAACAGCAATTAAGAGGTGATTCCATGTTTCTCAAGACCTCCTGATCAGAGGCCTTGTTGCCGGGTGGAGTTTATCGTCATACCCACGACAAGAGGCAGATATTCTGTTAAAGAAAATCAACGAAGTAACTTAGTATTGCAGCCGATTGAGTGAAAAAATAACAGAATTCATGTCATGACAAGCTTCCAGAATAAGATCCAAGTTCAAATCTTTGTCCTCAGATACGTTTTTGTGATGCCAACGAATACTCGTTGTCACTTTCGTAATGCTCGTTGTAGTAGAGACTTTGTAATCGCAGCGACAACTATAGTGACGCCGTTGAACAACATTGGTGTCAGACGCCTTCGAATAACACTCGCACTAATAGTAGTTGCTCGATAATACACGCTCGAAAAGTATTCCGTATAGTGATCCAAATAGAGGAATAGTATAGTGAATAGTGTAGAGAATAGCGGTCCGTATAGTAATAGAGGATAGACTAAAAATAATGATCCGAATAGTAATAGAGGACAGAATAAAAATGAAGATCATTTAGACGTCACGTGACTTCCTATATATGCGTTTCCTCTATGGCCGCGTAATCCAAATAATCAAGCAATGAGATCGCCTGTGTTTACTCACTGGCTATCTATGTTCAAACTCAAGTGTCGACACCGACACCTTATTCCTATATAACATACGTGTTTTCCCTATTTAATGATCTTCTTCTATGTGCCGTGTCTCTGTATGGCATGGGCAATAATGACTCTCCACAACTTTCTATTTTTGTAGCTCTTTGTAGGGTTTGTCTTTTCATTATCTCTCGCCATCAATGCAAGAAACCAGTGGAGAGTTTTAGAAGCAAGAAGAGTGAAGAGAAGAAACTATCAACAGAGAATATACCATTACATCTGGCAATTTCAACTGTAAAACGAGACCTAGCTGCCAATCTAGTACTGCACTTAAATTTATAAAGTCGAGATACTAAAGAGGAAATCTCATCAGAACTTTTACCCTGAAAATATATGTAGGAATGACACAGCAAAGCTACGTTACACTGGTGGGAAAGTGACTGAATTTGAGATGCCAGATCAGGACCGATAAAATTGTAGATTCTTCTTTGGATTTTATCAAGAATCTCTAAATACATAGCAGAAGCACCAGACCAAATGTGACAGCAAGATTCAATGCAGGGATGAATGGTGTACTTATAAATTTGTAAGACAGATTCTGGCAAGAAAAATTGTCTAGCACGAAATAGTGAACCAACTTTCCTCGCAGCAGACGTAACAGGTGATTCAATATAATCTTTCCATTTCATGTCAGCAGAAAATGTTAGCCCGGGTAGGTGCAATGTGACACTCCTCTGGCGGTTAGCATCAACCACGTTGATGAAAGGCAAAAATGGTTGTATAAAACGATTAATAGAAATCAGTTTCGTTTTGGAGCATTCAAATTAACAAGTCTTTTCTTATGACTAAGAAAAATAAGGAAAATTTACTTGCTACAAAAACCGCAGCAGAAAACGTACATGATGCGGCTGTGGATTTATATTCAACTGGGAATTTCCAGGATCAGCACATACTATAGCAGAGGTTCTCAAACGTTGCCGCGGGCCTCATAGGTGCGGTGGAAGAGGATATCAGGTGAGGTGGAAGAGGATAGCAGGTGAGGCGGAATCATTGAAAGACAAAGATTTAGATAACAGTTTCAAAAATTCATATACCAAAAATAAATATAATTTCAAAATTTAAAATATTATTATGGATTACTAATTATTGCACGCATGAGTCCCAGTATAAATAAATAACTATTGACCAATTTTATCATTGTGATATTTTTGCATATTAAGAATATAGTAATTAGGGTCCGAAAATTGGAGGAGAGAGTTATCAATGATAATGTTCTTACTTCGAAACCGCGGTTATCTTCCTTTAACCCATTGTCTATTTTTTTATTTTTAAATGTAGTTTTTATCACATAAAATTTGATGAGATATGAGTAGATTTTCATTTCGAAAACGCAGCCCCACAAAAAAAAAAAACATTTGTTAACCACCGCACTATAGCAAGAATAAATAAGGTAAGTTATGACTGTGGATTAGATTCCATTGTGCCGTCATGCCTTTGTAGCCTAATCGGTGTAGGCAGTGCTCATGTAAGGTAGATTCCCAGTCAAAGTTAGGAAATAATAGAGTGATCGTATGATGGCAAATTGAAAGTTCCACAGATATAAATTACCTTTTGACCTTGATATCATTACTCACAACTGTCCATCAACCCAACGAACTTGTCAATTAAAGCCTCAGAGTGATAGACATTTGCCCCAGGCAACTCTTTAGATCTTCTAAAAGAAAAAAAATTAAATTAAATAAAAAATTCAGATGAGATATAAAACTTTTTATGGCATTTTGTGTGTGAAACACTGAAGTGTGTGAGGTAATACCATTTTATGGAGCTGTTCTTTGTACACACTGGCATGAACTCTCAAAGTTTCTGTGGAATTAGAAGCCTTACTGATTCCATTCTCAAAGACGGTAAGCTAAGATAAGTTAATTAATTTCTCTCTGAGGTTTGAGTTTCGACTGCTCATTCTGACTTCGTCCCTCTTTTATGTGAGATTCTGTCACTCAAAAGTTCGTTCTCTCCGTTTTTATTTGGCTTCTTTATTTTTTTAAATTTTTATTTATTTATTTATTTTTGCTTTACATTTTTTTTCTTTTCTTTGGGGATTTTTATTTTTGTTTTAATTCTTTTCTTTTTTTTTTAAATCTTACTTCTTTTCCTATTCTTCCATGTTTCCTTTTGTCTTTTTGGTTCTCTTTTCTTCCTTTCTTCAAATTCATTTTCCTTCTACTGTTTTTAACACATCCTTCTGTTACTTCATGTAATCGACATCATCTTCTTCCATTATTATTATTATTATTATTATTATTATTATTATTATTCACCACTGCCTTTTCCTTCTTCTTTATCCTCATCTTCTTCATTTTCTACTTCTCCATCCTATTCACCATCATCTTCTTCTTCCCATTATTATTATTATTATTATTATTATTATTATTATTATTATTATTATTCCCTCTGCCTTTTCCTTCTTCTTTATCCTCATCTTCTTCATTTTCTACTTCTCCATCCTATTCACCATCATTTTCTTCTTCCCATTATTATTATTATTATTATTATTATTATTATTATTATTATTATTATTATTCACCTCTGCCTTTTCCTCCTTCTTTATCCACATCTTCTTCATTTTCTACTTCTCCATCCTATTCACCATCATCTTCTTCTTCCCATTATTATTATTATTATTATTATTATTATTATTATTATTATTCACCTCTGCCTTTTCCTTCTTCTTTATCCTCATCTTCTTCATTTTCTACTTCTCCATCCTATTCACCATCATCCTCTTCTTTCCATTATTATTATTATTATTATTATTATTCCCATCTGCCTTTTCTTTCTTCTTTATCCTCATCTTCTTCATTTTCTACATCCTCATCTTAAGAATTTGATTTATTTAATAATTACAGTTTTCTTTATGCTTATGTCCTTGCGTCAGATTATACTAGGCTGACTAAAGAAGCTTAGTAATGTCAATTCCTCATCATGGACCAGTGGGTAACAAATTACTTTCTTTCACTCTTATTACTGTAGTGCAATTGATCTTCACTGGGTGATCCATATTTCTCTTTTTCTGCCTTGCTATATGAAGCTTAGTACAGATCAACATCAAATACATCTAAAATTTAAAAGGTTAAAAATATTTATTCAAATATGAAATCGGATAAAAAAAAAATTTTTAATATTAGAGTGCGTAAATGGCAACATTTAGAATATTTTAATAAAATTTAAATTTCTTGGTGAATAAAATAATTATTTATTTTGGCTTGGAGGAATTGTGGGTTTTGTTTTTTTGTTGAGGTGCTGGGGGGTCTGCCTATTTGCAAAAGAGAAATTATTGTTTCCAAATAAAAGCATCAGCTCAGATGCATTTTAAAAGCACTGAATATTTATAGAGGTTTTTGTTCTTTTTTATGTTTAAATTGAAATCCAGATCATTGTATTTGATAATATTTTTTTGAATCAATATTTTTCTTTTTAATTCATTCAGTTATCAAATTTGCATTGACATTGTAAATGGCAAACACAAAGACTCTAAAGGCTTAAGCGACTTAATTCATGCTTTATACCAGGCGGGAAAAAATTCAAGGATGAAAAAGGGCCAAATTAATCACAGAAAATTAGCCACGGGCTGCAGAAGCATATTCTTAGAGTAAATTGCTGAGTATGAGAGAAATAGAAACATATATAAAAAGTAGAATATATACAAACATATATATATATTACTTTTTTTATAAAAGATTATAAGAAAAACATGTTGTAATTGCTACACAAAAGCTTTCATGTTTCAATACTTTGATTGTACTTACCATCGCCTGAAGAAGTACAATCATAGTATTGAAACATGAAAGCTATTGTGTAGCGATTTCAATATGTTTTTATCATAATCTTTTATAATAGAAAAAATAATAATATATTGGTCTAATTTTTTATTGAGCACTTTTTTAAAAGTAAATGTTACGAACAGCGTAATTTTGCTCCATCTGCTCTTTCTCTCATTTGTAAATATATATATATATATATATATATAGGGTGCGATAAGTAAATTGTCGCTGTTTTATATTTTCATTTCGGGCATGCACGTTGTTTGTTTTTGATTTCGTGGCCTGCACCGTGTAGTAGGATTAGTTCGACGATGTCTGTGAGAAAAAGAATTCATTCCGCCAGAAATTTGGAAACGGCATGCTGTCCTGCTTGGCATTCATTCCGGAAGTTCCAATATGAACATTTAGGAGTGGGTGTCAATCTGAGGACAGTGCAGAGTATTTGGAAAGAGTTAGATGAGTCTAATGGTGATTACGAAGGTACAGCAGCTCCAAAAACTAACTCTGATCGATCTCATAATAAAAGAACTCCCGAAATTGTTAGTGATGGCTTCAGACTCAATATGGAGGCCTAAATTAAGTGCCTTGAGGAGGTGGTGCAGCACTGGATAAAGAGTGTGGCTGCTGGAAGATCCTATGTCTGGAAACAGG
>CAHIKZ030000120.1:1110000-1217500 GCA_903632075.3 Acanthosepion pharaonis | reverse complement strand
TATTGTACTTTAAATTTTTCCATTGATGTGCATTTCCTTCTGGTTCTATCGTTTTTTCTGGTTGAAGCTTCAATTTTGATACTTATAATATCACTACACTCTATAAAATTACATTTTAATTGGTCCCCACCCCCTAGTGTATACTTTGATATCCGAGCACTGTGCAAATCCACATTTTGAGAATTAAAGAAGTGACAAATGTTGCATTATGTCGTGAGGTTCATGATCCCCACAACTCTTTTGAACAGGAGTAGAGGTTTATCCCTTGTTTCTTGTTTAGGGTTGGGTCTCCGGTTCCTTCTAAATTCTACTTAAACTCTGTACTTCTAACGCCTCCGCCTAATCTCTGAAATTCATACTGTTATTGGCTTTTCAGTTCTTTCTGAAGACGGTAAGATCCACTCTCAGAATTCCAACAGAGTACGCTAAGTACCAATACTCATCTCAACTCTTTTCCAGGTGTTTAAAATTTACTTCTTAATTAATTGCATTGACAAAGAAGATTCTGTTGTAAAATGGATATTTTTTATTTTAAATAAATTCTTAGGATCATTAAGCTGTGAACTTCATAAAAATAATCTACGATTTTGGCATTGATAACTTTTTGTTCAGTGTCCCTTTTTAGAATACTCCCTTGGGAGTTGCTTGCTTTCTGCATTAATATATATATATATATATATATAAGGTTTATTTGGGAAGCAGTTTTTCACTTATGAACGTTTGATTAAAAATGACAGTGAAAGTTTCTTGATCAACTTTTATTTACTATTTCGTTATTCGGAATTTTTTTTCTAATTTCCGGTTCACGTTTATAGATATATCCAAGCACTTTCGACTCACACTAGCCATTTTCAAACAGTTTCTTTGTTGTTTGTGATGTCGTCAGTTCAATATATATATATCTTTTTTAGATATCACGTTATATATATCTTATGTTTTTAAAACTTTATAGTTAGTGGATGCACGTGTTTTAGTAAACATCCACGTATTTTTAAGCTGCGTAAATTCATATCTACCGGCCTGTGCTATCGAAAGAGTTAATAAACATAGTGTAAAGTACATATACTGTACACTGTATAAAAAAAAACACGTATCCCTACTCAAAGACGTATATCCACAATAGATAACGTTTAAAATAATTAAGAATAATTTCAGATTATAAATAAAATCCATAAACTTCTTATATATATATATATATATATATATATATATATATATATATATATATATATATATATAAGTGCATGTGTGTGCGTGTGGCCTACTGATTCGAATGTTAGCGTTCCGATCATGAGACCCAGTTTCGAATTATGCCATAGACGACATATCAAGGTGGTAACATCGGTGTGGAGAGACGAATCCACTGTGTGACACCATTGGGAAGTACATGTTAACCTTACCACGGTTGAGCCAATCCTTGTGAGTGAAATTAGGTTGTGATAACACAAAGGCACAAGTCATCGTGACCGAGGGTTTGGGTTTACTGGCCTTGTTTAAATATTGCGTCCTCTCTCTCTCTCTCTCTCTCTCTCTCTCTCTCTCTCTCGAAACTATAACAAAGGTCTTCTCAGCATAGGTGCAGTTTTAATCACAAGTGGGCTCCGTGCGTGTAGGAGGGTGTTACAGATTCTAAGAAATATATAATTATATACAAGAGACTTTGTTTTTTTTCCATTTAATAGCTCTAAGTTAGGGCTGCGTATTATACACGAATAATTTACGGTATTTTTAAAGCGCTATTTTTCTACCTCGCCTTGATGGTCTTTTCCTCTTTCAGACCTCTGAAAATTCAATTGATTCACTACATACCACGACATAGGCAACGTAATTTATATATATATATATATATATATATATATATATATATATATATATATATATATATATATATATTTTTTGCGTTTCACCCCAAGCAAGGCGGGAAGCCACTAGGATGCAAGGGGTTACAGCAAATAGCAAGATCAGATAGGAGTGATAGAAGAAAGGATGAGGGTAGTGGATAGATTAAGGCAACTGGAGATGTCGATTGACATTACATTTGAATAGCTGGAGATTATAGCTCACAGGGAAACAGGAGAAGGGAAGAGAGTTCCACAGGCGAGAGGTGTGAGACATGAAGCTATTAGAGTAGAAGAGACGGCTACATTTAGGAGTTTCGACAGTGAAGGGGTGAGAGCGGGATGCCAGCCTCGTAGGGCGCTGGAACTCATGACGTCTGGGAACCAGCGAATATATAAAGCCGATTCTGATTTTTTCATTCTATTTTTCTTTTACTTTTGCATTTTATGACTTTTTTTTTTTGTTAGTGGTTTTTTTTTCAAATTGTTTGTAATTATAGTATTTCATACCTTTTTCTCATCACAATCCTAACGTACACTTTCCGTCTTTGTTCGTTTCCATTCTCTACCTATAGCCAACCACTTTACTTTTCATTTCTTCTTCTTTCTCTTTATTTTTTTATCTTATATTTGTTTTACTCTTTTTTATTATTCCTCTACTTTCCTTTTTCATCCTTTTCTTTCTTTACCCTTCTCCCTTTTTCTACATGTCTTTTTCCTCTTCTTCCGTCAGTCTTTTGTGTCCGTTTCTTCATATCTATGTAATAAATGCGAATGTCAGTGTGTCACACTTTTTCTACTTTACTTCTAGAGGCCGTAGCCCAACATATCATACCATTTTGGAATCAGACCCTCTCCTTGACCAAATTAAAACTATTCCGAACTGCATCTAGAACTGCAATCTTGAAATTTTTAATTCCCAAGTTTTCATTACTGCGATTTTTTGCGACGACTTATTTTCTAAGACAACAATTTTTATAACTTGGAAGTAAATTTGGGAATAATCGAAATTAATTTTGAAATCCAGAAAAAGCCACCCATGAAATAAAAATAATTGTTTGTACGAAAAGTAAGGTCCTACGTACATAAAGTTGTCTTTAAATTAAGTGGCGGCAGAAGAATTATCGTTGAACTTTTAAAAGGTACGCTTAAATATTAATACTTAAATGCAGCGATCAATTTTGAATTCTTATGGAGTTTATTGTTGCCTATCGCTTCTCCTTCTCTCCACCTATTGTGATGAAGGGGCTTTCCACATGAGCTAACGTAAATACCGTCAGATAGGGCGGTTTTTAAGCTAGTACATATATATATATATATATATATATATATATATATATATATATATATATATATACTTTAAAAATCAGGAGATCAGTAGAACCCGCTACCTTGGTTTCGACCTTACAGTATCCTCAGGGTTTTTTTTTTTTTTGGTTTTTTTTATCAAATTTAATAAAAATCGCCTGAGGATACCGTAAGGTTGAAACCAAGGAAGTGGATTCAACTGATCTCCTGATTTTTAAAGTTAAAAGCTCTACATGTTATTCTTACTTTTGTTTTTTCAATACTAGTGCTTTCTAGTCTGATTCAACTTTGAACATTAATCTTTTATATATATATATATATATTTGAAATTTACGCATCTTTATAAGCATGTTCATTCATTACTATGGAAACGGCTGGGGCGACCATTTTTGCTAAGGGGCCTAAGAGTTAATTTTTATCCACATATCAGTCACTTTCGGAAAAAGGTCAAACCGAGGTAGGGTGGGGTGTCTATTTCAAAGCGAATGATGGCGTTCATGTAAACTCTACTTTTGTATGGAGCACTGTTTTTTTTTTTGTTTTTTTTAAATAAAAACAAAAATACTAATGAACTCCGGCTTATTTACCTACTGCGTTCTTTCCTATTTTTCTACATAGCAGCGCGCGCACACACACACACACACACACACATATATATATATATATATATATATATATATATATATAGAGAGAGAGAGAGAGAGAGAGAGGGAGAGGGAGAGAGAGAGAGAGATTCATGTTCTTATCTATTTGCAGCATTCTCGGACTTTTCCTTTTCGTCCTCCATATCCCTTTATCCAATTCCTTCTTTTTCTCTTCCTACTCTGATGCCCCCCTTTTCTTTTCTTTCCCGCTCTTGCTTTTCATGATGCAATTTAACCCCATATCCTGCTCGTCTTTATTTTAAACTAACGCTTTTTTCCTCCTCATTAGTTTTACGTCAAATGTAATTATTAAGCTATAATTTTGGAAAGTTAAATTTCAATGAAATACAGTGTAACCCGGATATAAGAGACCCGGATATAAGAGAAACCCGGATATAAGAGAGATTTTCTCTGGTCCCAAAGTGTTTCCATACTTACCTAAGCAAAATAGACCAAACCCGGATATAAGAGAAACCCGGATATAAGAGACTTCTTCTCCGGTCCCGACAACTCTCTTATATCCGGGTTACACTGTATGTTGGAAAATTTCACAGTTACCATTTGAAACTAAGAAAATACGAATTGAAAACAAAATGGGGACAATATATGGGGGAAAAAAAGGAACTGACACTAGAAAGAGATGCTTTAATTTATTTGTTCTTCTCTTCTCTCCCCCCCCCTTTTTGTTTCTCTTACTCGTTCTTTAAACTGGCTTTCGGTGTTCCCCACCCCGCTGCTTTTCCATCCTTTATCTTTCTTTTTCTAGCCTCGTTTTTTCACTCCTGTCACCACTTTCTTCCTTTCCAGTTTGTTTTTTTTATTTCCTCTACCTTCTCTAGTGCCTTCTAGTATTGGCTCGACAGCTGTCGTCTGTTCGTCCTCGGGGCTACAAACCGGTTTCAGACCCATGTAAAGGACTTCGACGCTAGCGCATGCGCACACATACACTGCAGTTCTTTCAACAAACACTTCTCGCAGACATTCCTAGGCCCGCAAAGAGCACCATCCACCACGGAATGTGAAAGCATGTCGACCAGGATTTGATTGCTCCTGGCACCTGTACAGGAATCGGGCCGGCCTGTCTGTCTGCCTACCGACTGCGTTGATACAGCGGCTTCTTCCTACGGAGAAAGAGACTTGACTCCAGTGTTTGTTGCGTAGGCCGCGACCACCACTATCCCCGTTATCGTCTTCGTCTGCCGCCGCCCTACCTACCATAAAATGCAGAACTCTCTGACAATGTGCCGTTATCTGCTAAGTTAATAAGTGGTTCGCAACCTTTACTGAGTCACATCGCTGGAAGGAAAGAACTTCGTTATTAAGTATTTCAGTAGGAGTTGGGGACAAGTCGAAATAGCTTTAGGGAATTTTTAGTCTATTGCCAATTTTCTGTTAAATATACTGCTCTTGATAGCCGGACTGGAATTGGTAAAGTTTGAGAAACGTTTCAAAGGAGCCAACCAGCTGCATGACCAAGGGTTAGGTGAGGGTGTCACCGACTGGGGTGGAGTTGGAATGGTTTCAGTTGAGTCAAGCTTATCGAAGAACTCGTTTTGCGACGTGCTCTTCCGAAAACGATTTCCATTTTAGTTCTGTAACATATTTAACCCAAAACTTATAGAGTTAAATGTCGAGTTTTCCAGCAACTCAAGTTGTGTCTGTTGTCTTGTTTTTAGAACATATATTTTCGTTTTTACTCACACCTCTGATGGTTGTCGCTGGAAATTGAGTGATGCTATATCTCTACAAATTTCCAGCACCTTCCCCAGTATCCTGGTAGATCACCAATTCTTCCATAGTCTGTACAGTCCCAACCGTTTCTTCTCATTACCAATAACTTCAATCTAGGTGCTAGTGTTATTTGGGGGGGGTTGTTTTTTGCTTTTGTTTTTTGTATGGTTCCTGGTGCAACAGTTATTATGGTTACCATTATGAATTTATTATTCTGCAGCTTTCTTAGTTCTTGGGCAACGTCCTGATATTTTCCTCGATGTGTGTATATGTGTGTTTGATTGGTTCGTTTTCAACAGCTTAGCAAGCATTTGAAGGATATTTAAAGCCAGAAAATATTTTTAGATTGTAATAATTGTTTATATAATTATGATTTAGTGATACAAGTCTTATGAATTAACCCATAGTTGGGGGGGAGAAGTGGTCGGTTCATACCTTTCTCAAGGATATTTGCGCGTAATTGAATATGACGAGCCCAGCAGGAATTGGAACACGGCTTTCCGATTAACATTTCCGATCCATTATCCATCACCCCCTACATCCAAGCGATCGCACGAGAACCGGTGTTTCAACGTGATTTAGAAGTAAGCCCTTTATACCATCCGCAGATCCAAGCTCACTATACCTAGCATTCCCAAGTGGCTACCCATCTAGGTACTGACCAGGCTCGACGCTGCTTAACTTGGGTGATCGTACAGGAACCGTTGTTTCAACGTGATTTGGTAGTAAACCCTACGCACACGTCCAACCAAGCAGTCATCCATCTAGGTCAGTAGTTCTCAACCTTTTTTTACCCATGGACCCCTTTCCCCTTCTTTTTATCTTGGTGGACCCCTTCATAGCTATTGGACATAAGAACAATTTTCTATTCTTCACTAATATAAATTTTAAGGTTTTAATTATCAAAGAAATAGTATACGATTAAGCTTTATTTTTAAATGAAAACTAATTTAATACAAATAAAATATTCTACTATAATTATAATAATAATTATTATTACTATTTTTAATTAACACAACAATTGTGTTTTGCCTGTGGACCCCCGGAAATATTACATGGACCCCTAGGGTCCATGTAGACCCCGGTTGAGAACTACTGATCTAGGTACTGACCATGCTTGATGTTGCTTAACTTCAGTGGTCGTACCAGATCCGGGTTTTTCAACGTGATGAGGCCGTAAACCTTTTATACCACCCACACATCTCAGCTTACAGCACTTGGTGTCCGGTCATCTAGGTATTAACTCGACTTAGCTTTTTCAACTTAATGTGGTTGTAAGGCATTGCTTTCTTTACGTGTGGATGGTCAACTTCTTTCGGGTTTGAGTTTGGTATACAATAATTTCTAAATCTCCTACATTCCTGATGGGACGACCTTTAATTGTATTCTTCCAACTCTCGTCGAATTGAAGTCAGAATGCGTACCAATGTGAAATATCATTAAACTATAAATACTGTTTATGACTTTTAATGACCCTAAAATATATAAATAAATTTATTTTGTCAGACTAGCTTTTATTCTATCAATAAAAACAGTCAATTCTTCATTTCATCTCATCGCTCATCACGTTTTATTTTCAATGTAATGAGTTTTCACTTTTCATTATAGGTTTTGTTTCATTATTTACATTATTCGGACTATTGTCCTCACCTTTGTCGCCATATTTATTACAATGTTTCGGCCGTTGTACGCTCCGGCCTTCTTCAGGTGATTGAAATGTCGAACTGAACCCTTTATTTTGCTCACTGTGGTAGACTGTTCGAGTTCCACGTGCCATGTTTAATGGATGTCAGTTATCAGTTATCCTGTTAATTCCCCTCTGAAAGTTCTCCACTGCCTTAGCCGGTTATTGAACTCACACTCTTTGTGTCCTGTCACTGGATCTAACTAACGCCTTTATCCACTGTGCCATTTGTCCTTGAGGAAATATAGACAGATACAGGTTTTGTTTCTTGCATAATGTGTAGCCTGCGTTCTCCAACGCAGCTTAAACTTTAGATAACAGATATTTCAGTTCTTTATAGGATGAACTTTAACATCTATCTTTTTACTACCGGTTCTCCTTCAATAACCGAAATTAAATATGTTTCGGTTTTAAATAACCCACAAAGGATTGATAAACCGTAAAAAATATCATTCGTATTTGCTATGTTTGAATGCGTTGTGTGACTGTGTGAGTGCTTTATTTTACTGTTCAAATCACGACCTTTTTTCTGTTAGTTAAGTGTTACTTTTGCCACAGTTATGATTGTGAAGAAAATCTCTAATACTAACAAAAGTTTTATTTAGTTTTGTAAATATGGTATCTCATTGTACAGAGTACAGCAGAAATATCTCCCACACAATGGTAAGACATTTAGTTGCAATGGTGTTTTTATCTAGCTAATCTCTTACCATTATGTAGGAGGTATTTCTGCTGCACCCTGTACATTGTAGGAACACGCAAAAAAATAAATAAATAAATAAATAAAATAAAATAAACAATAACTTAGATAAATGTCATGAAAGTGTGATTACCTCCCTTTGATATGTAGTCACGTGACATAGGTATATAAACCCGCGCGTGTTCAAATTTCTCCTTTTGCCGCCTTTTTTTTTATCCTCTGAATACCAGCTGTCGTCGGACATGTAAGTTATTCTGGCATTACTGTCGAGTATTCACTCAGGGTGTTTAAAAAAAAAAAAAAAAGGGAATTTTCGTGTAAATACATTGTTTTTATTTTAACCATAACCATTTTATTTTAACCATTTTTTTTATTCGTGAAAAATTTTGGAAATTTTGAAAATACCTATTTGTGAAAATTATGGTTATCATGGCTTTTACTTGAGCTCGCAATTCATAGAAAAATTTCGGTATTATAGTGTCTATTATAAAACTGTAGGTGATGTAATGGTTAGCAAGCTTGTCTCGCTAGAATAATTACGACTGAATAGTGAGTTCAATTCTCACTGGGTGCCCCCTTACTTTCGGCCTTGTCACATCAAAGCTATGCTTAGAAAATCAGTATACAACTGTGCAGTGTAAATGAGGTGTTTTGGTAAAAGAGAAAATATTCGAGGGGATGGCTCAGTGTTTGTGTCTAAGTTATAGGGATAGTGAAGACCAGCCCTTTAACCCCACCCTGTTTTGGCCACGTGTTGCATTTGTGCAATTCGTACAATAATGATGTTACTTAAGAGATAACAAACACACACGCAAATAGGTAGCACTAAAACTGGTGCATTCTTTTTTTGTTCGAAATGAAAGCAAAATATCTCACCCCGCCCCCCAACACTGTTTTAAAATATTTGCCAAAAATCAGAGAATTATTTAATTCACACAGAATGTTCGCTACTTTTTTTTATTTTTTTTATTAATGAATGGATCGTATACCGAATAGGTTATTTTATGAGAAAACTTGGTGGAAATATCTTTTGGTGGGTGGGGGGCGTGTTTCACCACCAATATTTCGTGCGTACTTTTTAATTTGGGGTGGGGTCGTCAATATATATTATATATAAAGAAAAATCCCTAAGGCAGTGAAGATATAATTTCAGTAAAAAAACAAAAAAAAAACAAAAACAAATGCAATATCAAGTGTGAACATACGGAAATTTGTCCCGTATCTTACCAAAAATAATTCAATAAAACTAAAAAATATTTTTTTCTGAGAGATGGTGCTTCCATAATTAAATAAAATACGTTATTTTCTTTTAGACTGGACAAAAAACAAATAGACAATTTTTATTTAACAAAAAAAAAAAAAAAACTTTGCAATTTTTTAAATTGATTTTGAAATTTATCCCTTTGCTGTTCGTAAGTCTTTTTTTATTAAATAGAAAAAATTTTAATGTCATTTTCGAATGTGAACCTTTTAAGTTTTTTTCTTTTTTCATTTTAGCAACTGTTGGTTTATTTTTGGTATGAATGTTCAAAAATAAAATAATTCTGAATTATCACCTTTGTTTGACTACTTTTCCCTATCGGAAGAGTAATATGATATATGAAGTTCATAATAATTAGAATAAAAACATACTGGGTGTAATTAGATATTTCATGACATCAGACAGGTACAAAAATTAAAAAAAAAAAAATGTATCAAAACTAAAAAGTATAGGTTAACTAAAAAGAAACTTCTAATGTAGTAAAAAAAATAAAATTATCCATTCTAAAGTTTCAAAAATTCGTATGAAAAAGAGTTAATTCTTAAACTATTGGTTAAAGATAATTTATTTTTAAATATAAATACCAATATCTTGATTATTGCACTGCTAGTATTCCGTATTTATTTGTTATTCGCGCGCTTTTTAAGCTAGGGATGGGGTTGTACTTTAACTTTTCACCTCACAGGCTACCGTGCGTAAACAAACGTTATTTGCATTAAGTTTGAAGCAAAAAGTAAACATTACTTTTAAAAGTTCCATTTAATCTTGAAATTTACTAAATGACCCCGAAACATGTCTCTAGAGTAAATTTTGGATTTTTAAGAGGATTAAAATTTTTACGCTTTTCGTCTATAATTGCAGTTCACTGAATGACGTGAAAACGAGCCAATGTTTGAAAAATGGGCGCTATTACAATTTCGCACCTAACTTGGTTGCTTCCTGTCACTCAGCAATGGGTTGCTCCAGGTACGACAGTCCGAACTGATATGTGGGCCTCATACAATGGATTATTTTTAACCGCTACATCATATAACACACGTGTGTTGGCTCCTCTTTAAACTGGCCTTATGTCTAATTTTCTCTCCTTATTTGAGGCAAATAAATGCAATGAATAATGCTTGTTGAACATATCTTTATTTCAACAATTTTACTTTTAGTTAAAAAGCTTAAGATTTTCTCGAATTTGATATTAATTAACCAGTAAATTTAAGTTTTCCTGGCAAAAATTGAAGGTATTTTTTTTACATTTTACAAACATTGATTTTGTTTCTCTAGATTTATATTTAAATTTAAATTTGATAATTAACAATAACAAGCAGAACAGTTTCCAGACTATCGTACCTGGGGCAACCCATTGCTGAATGACGGGGAGGGCAAAAGTGTAAAAGCGTCGAAAATGTCGAAAAACTTTATTTATATATGGAAAAAAAATCTATTAATTCAGATTAAATTTAGGCCATTATTTTTCAAGTAAAATTTAAGTTCAAAGAAGGCATTTAATTTTTTTTTTTTTTAAGGTTTCTTTTAGAAAAGTCCATGGCGGTACCTATAAAACATGGATAATGATAGTTTATAGGCTGGTCGGAACGGGACGGATGTAAATGAGGTTTGAGCAAGCTAGCAATTGTCGTTTAATCAAATATCCTTATGAAATAATATCAAATTTATTTTTTCTTTCTTGTTAGCTTGTTAGTCTTTTTTTGAAAGAACACAAGAGAGCATGCGCGTACAAGCATGATCTTTTTGTATTATGAAATCTTTCAAGTGACAATAGAAAAGCAAGCAAAAAATAAAATTTTTTTTAAAGAAACTCCAAGACGTGAAGCCTTTCTTTTTGTGATAACAGATTTAAACAAAACAACAACAAAAAATGGCGAAAAGATATCGCGCTAAGTCTTCAAGACAAGAAGCCGTACAAAAGATTGAATGCGGAGGAAAAGTAAGTGAAAGAGCGAGAAGAAAAAACATGTTAATTGCAATGCATCACGGGAAAATTAATTTGATGTCTAGACATTTAGCTGAGAAAATGAGAAATCTATGATGAATGTTGTCTACAGGAAACTCAAGTGGTATTCACCTGATCTGCCAATTTGGTGAGGAATTCTCAGGGCATTGTCACTTCTTTTATTCCATCGAAGAAAAATGGTAAGAAACGAAGTTTTAGATGTAGTTTTCTTCGCTAACACATCAACGTTGTTCAACAAATCTCAAAGAAAATCTATTGAAGTAAACTAAATTGTTTTGTCTTTTACAATTCTTGCTTTTCTAACCTTTTTTTTTTTTTTTTTACCGTTGTTACTTTTGTCTACTACTTTTAAATTTTTTTCCTCACTTTTGACTTTTACGTTTTTTATCTCCTTCATTCTTTTACGCTTTCTTTTGATTTCCACCATTTCTTTTGACGTTTTTTATCTTATCTTTCTTTCAATTTTCTTGTTCATTCTTTTAGCTTTTCGTTTTCTTTTACATTTTTCTTTTATTTTTTCTTTGACTTTATTTTCTCCTTTTACCATTTTCTTTTTTGCTCATTGCTTTTCCTTGTTCTTCATTAGGCTCATTTTTTATTCTCTTAAATTTATGTGCTCTTTCGTTTTCTTATTTATTTTCCTTCATTCTCTTTACGCGTTTTTCTTTTCTCATTTTACTGCTTATTTTTTTTCTGTTTGCCTTTTTCTTTTTTTCTTTTATTCTCTCGATGTCACTTGCCCATTCTTAGTTCCTTTTATGTTATTTTCTCTATCTTTTTATTTCTCTCTCTCTCATATATATATATATAATTCTTTCTCTTTTTCTTCTTTACCTTTTCCAGTTTCTCATCTTATTTAACGCTTTATTTTTCTTTTACCCTGTCATTTTTTTTCTTTCTCTTTTACTCCTACTTTTTCTCTTTTACCTTTCACTTTCTCCAACTTTTAGTTTTCTCCTTTTCTTTCTACTTTATATTTTTCCCTTGCTTATTCCTTTCTTTCACGTTTATCTTCTTTCCTTTTTCTTGCTTTCCTTATTTTTCCTTTTATTTTTTCCTTTATTTTTCTTTCTTGTTCCGCCATTTTGTCTTCACTTCTTCCCACGCGTTTCCTCAACTTCACCCCTACCCACATCCCGCTTAATTTTTTCATTCTTGTTTTGGTTTCACATAAATTTTAAGAGGAAAAAAAAAAAAACTAACAAGAAAACGAAAAATAAGAAAGGCATTAATTTAATTACACAAAGTGTCACCACTTGTTACTCTTTGGTATGAATACTATTTTTTTTTTTTTTATATATTTAAAGCCGTAGTTGTAGTATTAGTAACAACATCAATGTAATCCATATTAGGATTTTCAGAGTGTAAAAAAAAAACAAAGAAATATTATGAGATTAAAAGGGTACAAAGAGTCTTTACTTTTGGTATTGCTAATTTTTCAACTAATCAAATTTATCAGCAACTGATCCAGTTTTCTTTTTTTTTTCTACTTTCGTTTCTTTTCCTTCCCCCACTTTCGTCTCTCTCTTTTCCTCCCTCCCACTTTCGTCTCTCTCTTTTCCTCCCTCCCACTTTCGTCTCTCTCTTTTCCTCCCTCCCACTTTCGTCTCTCTCTTTTCCTCCCTCCCACTTTCGTCTCTCTCTTTTCCTCCCTCCCACTTTCGTCTCTCTTTTTCCTCCCTCCACTTTCGTCTCTCTTTTCCTCCCTCCCACTTTCGTCTCTCTCTTTTCCTCCCTCCCACTTTCGTCTCTCTCTTTTCTTCCTCCCACTTTCGTCTCTCTCTTTTCTTCCCTCCCACTTTCGTCTCTCTTTTTTTCTTCCCTCCCTTTTCGTCTCTCTCTTTTCTTCCCTCCCACTTTCGTCTCTCTCTTTTTCTTCCCTCCCACTTTCGTCTCTCTCTTTTTCTTCCCTCCCACTTTCGTCTCTCTCTTTTTTCTTCCCTCCACTTTCGTCTCTCTTTTTCTTCCCTCCCACTTTCGTCTCTCTCTTTTTCTTCCCTCCCACTTTCGTCTCTCTCTTTTTCTTCCCTCCCACTTTCGTCTCTCTCTTTTTCTTCCCTCCCACTTTCGTCTCTCTCTTTTTCTTCCCTCCCACTTTCGTCTCTCTCTTTTTCTTCCCTCCCACTTTCGTCTCTCTCTTTTTCTTCCCTCCCCCTACTCTTCCACACTTGTTGATTCTCATATTCTCTATACAATATTAGTCTTTTTAGGGTTTTTTTTTTTCCAAATTTTATTTAATTGAATTTTATTTTATTTTAAACTCCAATTATTTATTTTTTTTTTGCTGTGTTCTTTTCTCCTACACTCCAAACAATTCTTTACTCTCACCATCATTACCCACAACTAATTCCCCGAGCCCAGCCTGTGTTGCAAATCTCTTGTTATCTTTGTTAAAACTTAATTAAACTAATGAATCTTATTTGTTTGGTATTTCAAGACAAGCTTTGGGGATTCTTGGAATGAAAAGAAGCAAAGGGTGCAGTTGTGGGTGGGGTGTAGAAAAGAAAAAAGATAGTAAATACAGTCCATGTTCATAGAACGTAATAAAATGTTCTTTTCTCTATATTGTTATTCACACTCACTTTATGATTGTTGGCATCTGAATACAAATGGCAAGAAAAATTAAAAGTATAAAAAAAAACTGAAATTATGTATTTCTTATTTTTTATTTAATTGTTTTTATTTTTTAAGCTATTTACTTAAGTTTTTTATTTAAAAGTTTGTTTTAATTTTCTGTTATATTTTAAAATGTTTACTTTTTTTTTTTTCATTTGAACTTTTTCTGTGTTATTCCTTGCGTTCAATTTTTTTCTTGTTGAATATAATATACAAATTCTTCGTATTTGTATATTATGGTTATGTATGATATTTTAATTATTTTGTTATATAGAAAATTGAGTTTCACTTACTTCATTTCTTTTTAAAATATTTCCCACATGTTTTTGTTGGGACTATTTCAGTCTTAATTTTTCTTTTTTAGTGTTTATGAGACAGCATCAGGTGATAATATTTTTAAAAAAATTTACTACTTTATATATATATATATATATATATATATATGTGTGTGTGTGCGCGCGCGCGTGTAAATCTATTTAAACTCGGTGAGTGAAAAAAAACCTGGATAGCACAATTTTCAAATAAATTGGCATCCATGGAAAAATGGGGGGGGGAGAAAAAAAGCACCAGAAACCTCCGAACAGGGCGAAATAAATCGTCCAGTATCTTAAATCTCTGGTATAAAAAAAAAAAAAACAGCAACTAAGTTAAAACGAAGAGTGCTCAATACCCTAAGTAGAGCAGAAGTAAAATAAATATATCCTAATGATTCAGGTACGACCTACCTAGGTTTCACAATATGAACTCATCAGGTTCACCCTGATAATCCCATGTGGTGAAACCGAGGTAGTTATTACCTGGCTCATTAGGATTATATATATATATATATATATATATATATAGAAAGAGAAAATTATTTTGCAAATTTTTTTGGTTATTTTCCCAAAATATGGAACATAAGTTTATATATATATATATATATATATTTATATAAAGCCCAAAATATAAGAAAAACATTTGTATTCTTTGAAATATATACATTTCTCTCATTGGAACAACTATAATCTCTCCCTTTATTCATACACACACATATATGTGTGTGTATGTATGTCTATATATAAATATAACATTTATGCTTTAATACATTGACTTTATTTTCAACTTTCTGCTACACAGTATACAAAGATATATTCGCTGTATCTACTAGATAAGTTAGATAAAATACAAAAAAGTTCTATTGAAAAAAATAATCAAATAAAAATAGGTAGAAGAATTCAAAGCTAATGTCTTTCACAAAGAAGAAAAGTAAGGAATCAGGGTAGGTTGCAAGATGAGCGTCTTGAAGTATTCTTCGAAGTTCCTACTTATTGTAAGCACCATAATGCCACCTACCTGGAAGTCTTGAAGTCACTTCTTTAGCAGAACCTATTACTTGGATTAATTGCAGTATGAACTGTATAATGTCAAGAATTCAGCTGATTTGCAAAGATTTAAGCAAAATTAATTCTAGGGATTATTCAAATTGCAAGGTTAGTGATTTTTAAATTGCTTTTCTTTTTTTACAGAACGTGAAAAGGAATATTTTAATATTTACAAGTTGTGTGTATATATATATATATATATATATATATATATATATATATATATATATATATCTCGAGTGGTTAGAACGTTCATTTTCAGACCACGAGACCCGGGTTCGAGTCTCACTAGGGTCGATTTGTCTGGAGGAGGCGATCCCAACGTGTGACACCTTTGGAAAGTGCCTGAAAACGGGTTGATCCAAGTCTTGTGAATAAAATTTGGTAGACGGAACACTTTGGGCCGTTGATGGTTGTGCTGGCCTTGTTCAGAATGTTGATCATGTTAGATAATATGCTCTCTCCCAGAAATTCTAACTACGACCCGCTCAGCAAAGTTGCAGTATAAACCGGAGATAGGTACTATGGGTGTTGAACAAATATAAATGTGCCTGAGCGGACGTCACTAGTAGAACGGGAATCCTCTGATACGAGTGGCCATTATATATATATATATATATATATATATATATATATATATATGGTCACTCGAGGATATCGTCTGCTAGATTTTCGTCCACCTAATTTCACTTTCAGGCACTTTCCAAAATTGACGCATGCTGGGACCGATGACATAAAGTCTCCTTGCTGACAAATCGACCGCGGTGAGATTCGAACCCGGGTCTCATGGTCAGAAAGTGAACGTTCTAAGCACTCGTGCCCATATAAATATACGTACATAAACATACATACAGAGCTTATTAATGTAATGCAATTATTTATGATTAAGAAAGTTTTATATATATATATATATATATATATATATATATATATATATATATATATATATATATATGTGTGTGTGTGTCACACATTATGAAATGGACAAAGTCCGACAATTGTTTTAAGACATTTTTATGTTTATACATTCTTTTTATCGATACAAATATTTAAGTAAATGCTCTGTTTATAATAAACAGTTTTAAATAACATTTACCGGCCTGAATGTCAGAAATTCTCATAGAAAATTTTCGTCCTCCGACAGAAATCGAACCTGTATCCTATACGGAACCGTCATATAGCCTGACGTGCCTTTAACCGTTTCGGCCACAGAGGAGCGTTCGGTTAGCAAGGTCGATTTTACTGTCTTTAAACTTTAATCTTCCACGAATCTCTCACGTACATTCATATCTGCTCATGGCGTATCAAATGTAAACAAATGACCTCACACATTATGAAATGGACAAAGTCCGACAATTATTTTATGTCAGCTTCATAAAAATGTCTTTATATATATATATATATATATATGTGTGTGTGTGTATAGAAGAATGCTCGGTATTAGTGATAGTACATTTCTATAAGTGTAAATATTTTGTCTGTTGGCCTGTGCACTCAAGAAAATTTAGTTAAAAGTTGCCGTCCAAAAGGATTCGAACTTGTGCCCACCTTTGAGGAGAAACCAGCAACTGATCTGGCGGGCTTTTACCGCTTGGCTACAGGAGCTTCACAGTCAAAGCACATTCACTCGTTCAGGTTCAAATCTTGCAGGAGTGCACATTTTCTTTAGGTTTTCTCAAGTGCACAGACCAGTAGATAACATAAACACTTAAAAAAAAAATCTCCCCATTTGAATCAACACTGCATGATGACTGTCAGTTTCATGCTTCAATGCAATCTACAGATTAAATTTTGTAAAATTGACTGTTACTATGCAATGTTCGTTCCTTTATATCTATTTCTCTCTATATATGTCTTAGTACATAATACTAAATACTATACAGAACTCACTACAGGGAAAGACACAAAATACATTAAACTATTATTATACAAAAGAAGTAACTTTTACCACAGCAAACAGTATTTCAAAGTATGTATCTAATATATACGTATATTAATATATATATTTTAATATGCATATACAATACATATATATTTGAATTGTAGTACTGAAAAAATTGCAAGCATATAGACCATAAAAAGTTTGTCTACCATTACTGAAAACATCCAGTTCTTGATAACGACTCAGTTTGATTTGGTTGATTTGTTTAGCGAAATATTAACTCCTATCGGTTATTTAATGCTGAAATCTAAATATTTTGAGAACAGTATGTCTCTAACTACAGATATTTTGTACATAATTTTATAGTCCTAGGCTAAATGTATGCTTATATATATATATATATATATATATATATATATATATATATATATATATATATATATATGTGTGTGTGAGAGAGAGAGAGTGACTTTGATTTTATAGCCTCAGGACTACTATGAACCTTTTAATAACGCTTGTTTTGATTGGTTGATTTATTTACGCATATCAACTTCTGTGGGTTATTTAATGCTGGAATCTAAATGTTTTGTACGCAATTTTTGAGATAATGGTTTAGTGATACAAATCTTACTAATTAACCAACAGCTGAGCAGGAGAAGAGGTGGATTCATACGTTTGCGCGTAAGGGAATATAAAGAACCCAATTGGAATTCGGCTCTTAGATTAATTATTTCGAGCCATTATCCATTACACCACCCGCAAATCCACGCTTGCAGCCCCTTGTATTCCCAATCTGTCACCCATCTAAATACTGACCAAACTCGACATTGCTTAACTTCGGTGATTATATGGGAACCAGTATTTCAACGTGAAGTGGTTTAATAACACACAAATACAAGTATCAGAATTTAATTTGAAGAGCCTCTTGATTGGTTTGAGAATTTGGGGGTATTCATATATGCGTATACACACATGTAAACAGATGTGAAGCAAACATAAAAATTAACAATGTATGAGGATTATATCTTATGCCTCATGAGACCATATTATTACACACACCTAATATACATATGTATATCTATATTATTTGATATATATATTACACATGTGTATGTTTATATTCTTATATATATTTTATTCATATATTATACATGTATGTTTATATTCTCACACACACACACACACACACACAAAAACCGAAAAAGGTGTAACAAAAATACTTTTATATAAGTATTTTGGGGCAGGTTCCTCACACCAAAACGAGGACAAAAGTCTATATAAACATACGTCCACAAATTCTTTTTTGAGTTTGAAGAAAGTTTCCGGTAGATGGCGATGTGTTACCATGTAGACTAGGTTACACTTGTCATTCGTGTACATTTGTGACCAGTCTGTCTTCAATGTTTAACGTGTGTAGTAGTGAGTTAACCGAGAAATGTTCCGTTTAACAATGGCAGAATATTCATATTTTGATTTTTACATACGGCCACACGAATAGTAATGGAGGCGAGGCTGCACGGCTGTATCAGACCGTGTTTCCAGACCGAAAGCAGCCGAGTCATCCAACCTTTGCTGATGTTTATCGTAGTGTTGCTGAGACAGGATCCGTGGCCCCAAAAACTATGGATCGAGGAAGACTGAAATCCGCTAGTTTTTCCCCCTTTGCTTTAAGTATATCCTGCGAATATCAAATTCTCCAATCCCTCTTTCCTCATATGTCCTAGAAATTTCAACTTTCTCTTTCCGATTCTAAGTACAAGTGTCTTGTGTGTTTCCATTGTGCTTAAAACATTCTCGGCATCCTTCTGTAGAACCACATTTCTCTTGTCTCAAGTCGCTTCTCCACCTGTAAAAAAACATTGGTCAGTGTTTATTTAGCCTTTTCTTTTCTTTCTCGTTCTTCTATATATTTTGGTCTTTTCAATTTTTCTTTTTCCCATCCCGCGTACTTATTTATTTTGTCTACTTTTCATTTTGTCTCATTCACTCTTTCCTTCTTGCTCATCTTTCATTTCTTCTCTCCATTAAACTTCATTTGTGTGTGTGTGTGTGTTCTTCCGTTCATCTTTATCCATTTTGTCGTCTTGCTTTCTTTTATTCTCTCCGTCTTTTCACTCTCTCTCTCTCCGTCTTTTCACTCTCTCTCTCTCCGTCTTTTCACTCTCTCTCTCTCCGTCTTTTCACTCTCTCTCTCTTTTCACTCTCTCTCTGTCTTTTCACTCTCTCTCTGTCTTTTCACTCTCACTCTCTCCGTCTTTTCACTTTTCCGTCTTTTCTCTCTTTTCTCTCTCTCCGTCTTTTCTCTCTCTCTCCGTCTTTTCTCTCTGTCTTTTCCTCTCTCTCTCTCTCTCTCTCTGTCTTTTCACTCTCTCTCTGTCTTTTCACTCTCTCTCTGTCTTTTCACTCTCTCTCTGTCTTTTCACTCTCACTCTCTCCGTCTTTTCACCTTTTTTTCTCATTCTTTCCTATTGCTATTCTTCTTTAAATCTTTGCTTCCCTTTTTCTTCTCCTTGACAACTGTGTCGTTCCTTAATTTCATTCTGTCCTTTCACAAACTGGCCTGCATACTTCATTTGAGTTCCAGGAAAGTCCGATATTTCACCCCCTCTCTGTCTTTTCAAATTTTGTCTTTTTCTCTGATTCTTGTCTTTTTCACTCTGCATATATTAATTTTCTTAATTTTCCTATTGCTTTTTTTTAAATTTCCCCTTTTTCTTCTCCTTGACAAATGTTCTCTATAAAGATTAAAAACTTAAAAAGATGTGCTGAACATTTGAGTTCCAGGAAAGTCCGATTTTAACCCAAAAGATTCTTCAGATATATATTGTTCTTAATCGCCCTGAAATTTCGAAGGAAATGTTCTCTATAAAGACTAAAAACTTAAAACAGATGTGTTTTGGAAATGAACAACCCAAAAAGATTTTTTCCATTGTTCACACCCTTTTGTTTAATTGAACAGGAAAAAGTTTTATTCATTGTTTCCTCTGAAGTTTTCTCTTTTACTCCTATTAGTAACTCCTTTCATCTTAGTTGCATTATTGCCTTGCTTGAGGTGAAATGATGAAAAAACATCCTGACTTTAATCTCAAGTTACATCTTTTCCGCTCCATAACTATGCTATAATTATAGACTATTATTTTTGAAAGTGAAAATTTCAATTAATATATATTATAAAATTTCCAATTTTTTATTTGAAATCAAGCAAATAAGAATTTTAAGTAAAATTGTGAAAATATATTGTAAAGAAAAAAAAAAGGGTGCCACATACTCGAAAGATATACATGTATAGGTGTCGGGGTTATTGAGGCAGAACCAGGATTAATTTCACATGAAGCAAAGTGGGTCCTGCTTGACAACTTTTTTTTTTCCAGTCAAGGTTTTACAGGGCTGGATGCTCTTCCTGTTGGCTAAATTAGACACCCATTGTAGTTTAAGTACACCAAATGTCTTTTATTGAAGCAGCATCTCTAGGAAGGTTGCCATTCAAGCCTTGGGATCCCATCCTAGCCTCCCATCCTAGCCTGTGTGTGTGTATATATATATATATATATATATATATATATATATATATATATATATATATATATATATATATATAAACAGAAAAAGTAATAAAATCATATACAAACGAGAAAGAATGTTAAGTCCGACTGTCAGAGCTGACTGCTGGACACGGTATTTACTTGACCCCCCCCTACTGAGTCAGGTTGTGACACAACGTCAATTTTTAACGTGGGGACCCGAGTGCTTTCACTCGGGCCGCTGGTCAGAGCCGTGATACCACCAGCACAGAGACCGGTAAGTATCCGAGTGCGTACACCCCTCCAAGGAAGAATTTACGCCAACTGACTGCTGGACACTGCTTTCTAAAAGCAATACGTGCTTTTATTTGTAACTTGGGAGAGTCCATCTGTGTATGGGTAATTTACCATAACACACACATCTCTCTCTCTCTCTCTCTATATATATATATATATATATATATATATATATATATATATATATATATATATATATATATATGTGGGGAACCTCGATGTGGTGTAATGGTTAGAAAGATTGTCTTGCTAGATCAATTTCGACTGAGTAGTGAGTTCGATCGTCACTGGGTGCCCCATACTTTCGGCCTTGTGCCACATCTAAGCCGGGCTTAGAAAATCTCTATATATATAATATAAAATTCTGGTTGTTGGCGCCTATAAGAAGCTCGTCCTCCCTTTGACAAGTTATGTTTCTCATCCCGTGGGGTGGCATACCACTCTTTTCACCATCAGGAAAGCTAATGTGAGAGCTGGTTCAGACACATACCACCCATCTGTGACCTGACCTTAAAAAATTCTGATGCTTGGTCATTTGGTTAGGTTTTGGGAAGTGGATTAGGACAAAAAACAAAACTGCTCAGCGCCCTCCCTTTGTAAAAAGAAAAAAAAATGCATGCTAGATAAAAAGACAGCAAAACTCCAAGATTGGCAAAAAAATAAATAAATAAAAAGAAAAAAAGACAAGAATCAAGACAGTAGAGTGTATTGCAAGGAAAACTACTTAAAACCAAAAATATATCCCAAGATGAAAACTAACAAAAACTACAAAGAACAAACATTTGAAAACTGAAAAATGTGTATATTTCTGTCTAAAGCCATTTCCCAACAAAGAACTCCACCCTGATTCTGTTACTATCACTCATTCCTGCCCAACTCATCAATTCAAACCTGACCCCAGCTAGCTTGTCTCATCATTTTATAAGATCAATATAACAAGACAAGTAATTTTAATTCACCTTTGAGATAGTTAACTTCTGCATGCACAGTTTTATGTTAACTTTATGATAAGGCTTGCAGAATTTATAGGGCGCATAACAATGGCGTAGGCACATGGGGGAATGGAAGGGTGACATTGAGGGGTAAAGGGTAAGGATATTGAACTTAGAGAGTGTGCAAGAAATCAGAAAACGCATGTGGTGAGGGACTTGGTTGAGCATGGTTACCTCCCACAAAATTGCCAATACAAGGGGGCGCTGAAAAATTTCTCGACCTGACCTAAATCCCCCAAATCTGACAAAATGACGAAGCAGCAATATTTATTTTTGAGTCTCTGCTTGGTTGGTCCAAGAACTTTTCAGCACTATCTTCGTAATGCAGACATTTACAGACAGAGTACATTACTCTTGGTCTTAAGGTTTGAGGAATCAGTTAATTCTTTTAGAGAAAGAAAAGCTTTGACAAACTGTCATGGCAAGTGTTTTTTTTTTTGGGGGGGTCTTTTTTTAAATCAATTCACCCTAAGCAAGGCGATAATGCCACGAAGACACAAGGGATTACTGGGAGTGAAGGAGAATGAAAAGTATTGAAGGAACATGAAACCCAATCCCAAAAAAGAAACAGTATAAATCTCCACTTTTGTTCAAAAGACCGGGGAGGAGTGTGAACAGGACGATAATTGAGGTGGGGAAAATAAATATAAATAAAATTTCAAAGTTTAGGTGGAGGCTTTAGATATGACCTTTACACTTTGTCAGTTGAAAATGTTAGCCCCAAAACGCTCAAGGAGTTACACTGCTGGGGGTTAGCATCAGCCATGCTGAAAGAAGACAAGAAGACGGAAAGTTCTATCAGATGATTGATAGAGCAGTTTTTTGTAGGGCTGTTTTTTCTACCATATAGCGGTGTGGTTTATATATTTTTATCATTCATTGACATTATCTTAGATAAATGAATAGACTCCTCTCACTACTAACTTAATGTCAACTCCTACCACCTGTGTGCATTTAGTGGGCAATGTATATAAAAGAATCGGCAATTGAGTGTCATCAAATGTATAGTGTGTGGTTCATGCCTTGAAATACCAGAGGTCTGAATCAAATTTAAAAAAAAACAAAAAAAAACTCTGGTCTCAGGAGTTGACTTGTGAATATATACTGGATTAGCCCTAAGTAAATTTTGCAGTCGGTGTCACTGCAAAATATTTGAAAGACCAAGAAGCCCTGAAGGTTGATCTACAAGGTAATCTCAAAGCTGTTAAGTGCAGAATCAAGTAGTAGTGAAATATTTGTAGAATTGTTTCTTTTGGCTTGCATTCAATTTCTGCAATCCGTTTCATTTAGTCCAACACTCCACTGACCACAAAATGTGTCTTATGTTCGGTACGGCAGTCACCGTCCAGCATGTCGCCTCGTTATGCACTTTTTATATCCTCATTTTCAGCTAAAATTTACATATACAAAGACTCTCGCAAAAGTTTATCCGAGACCGGGATCTATCCGTTTTAAACGTTACCGATGAAGCCACCATTTTCACCTTGGGAGAGTTTAAATGCGAGGCGCGTTCGAATCCGTTTTCGGTAAGCCATTTTCTATAGTGTTGGCAGTTGGAAAACATGCATGTAATCCAGGCCCCCTTTTTTTTTTTTTTTTTTTTTCACTACACGTCTCAAAGGATTTTATGTACACTGACATAAACAAGGAAGTGGACCAGCTAATCTTAGGATACACACACACACACACACACACACAACTAGATAACAAGAATTTATATAAACGCCCGAACTATGAAAAGAGTAATATCTCTCACATCCATACCAGATGATTGAACGTTTGAACAAAAATCCCAAACCAGATACCCTCGATTCAGCTGATTTGACAGAGTCCAGGAGAAAAGCAATATCTTACATATGAAAATTTTAGTCTCATTTTCTTAGATGCTTATGACGTAACATTACTAGTGTCTTTGATTTAGTATGTCAAAATAATTGAGGGTCACATAGTAGAAGACAAGTGTCATAGGTTAATTAAGCAAAAGTTTGTTACTACAGATAGAAATGTTCCCAAGAAATCTGTTGTGAACTGTTCAGTACAACCTTCTCCCTAACTCGTGACTAAACACTTAAGAACGCATACATAGCGCATGTTAATCCTAAGTATCTTTGTCAAGTTGATAGGCGTTTTACAAAAAAATAACCAATTAATGCGAAAATGTATTGAAAGTGCTGTAATTTTGAAATATTCTGCAATCAATTTATGTCCCAAATCATACAACAAATCTCCTTTCTTAACAGAATGACACATACGCTCCTGCTTTATATTTAGATAAAATCCGAAAAAGAATCTGCAATATTATTGGCCCTGACCTGGCGTATCAGTTCCAGACATTTTCCTATTGCTGTAAAGTTGCTCCCCTGTACATATATATCTTCATGGTAATTGTTCTGAGGAACTTTCCTCTTTGCACGAATGAGCTCTTTGCTATGGTACCTAAACTTCATGAATTTAATTGGGGTACTAGATCAGCAACAAGGTCCCATCGGTTGAATTAGCCAAATGTAACCGTAAGTTCTATGCTAACAGTTTCTTACCTCGCCTCTGGAACTCTCTTCAGGCTTCTTGCTTTCCAGAGAAGTTTGCATTTGAATTTTTTTTTTTTTAAAGATCAATGTCAATCGTTATCGACTCTCTTCCTGATTTGCTCTTCTATCGTTCTCACTCTTCAATGTTTTTGTTTACTAATTCTTTCACACACAGTAACCCCCGTATCTTAGCGGCTTTACTACCTTGCACAGAGTGAATTTGATTTTAAAATACATCTGAAGGTACTTGGTGTCACAAGATTGTTTGATAGATATTTGTGGTGCAAAGGACATGCAGAATGTCGCGTTTAACTTTTAAAAGTGTATTATACGTGTACATAATTATTTTTTTCGGGGGGGTTCACTCGAATAGCTTTTTCCCAAGGACCGCTATTTTGTGGAGCCTACTTCCAAGAAGATACTTCCGCGAACACCATAATCTTAACCTGTTCAAGTCTAGGGTTAGCCATCATGTTCCCTACATATCCTCATAGGCTGTGATCTTCTTACTATGTAACACTCAGTCGAGTGGCTCTTGGGCCTTTCACAGGGTGAACATTATCGTACAAAAAGTAAAAGCCAGATCAATCTATTCTTATTCTTGTAGGATTCCCTAGTATAAAGGTGTTTTTCTAATTCTCTTGCACCCTCTAAACCCTTGTTTCCTTTGCTTTCTTTCCTTCCTTTCCTTTTTCTTTCCCTTTCCTTTCCCGTCTTTCTTTTTCGCTTATTTCCTTTCTTTTTCTTTTTCCATTTTTTTTTTTTTTTTTTTTTTTTTAATCATTTCACCACAAACAAGGCAAAAATAACAGGGTTTATTGAAGATGAAAGAGAATGAAAAGTCATTTAGTGAGGAGAAAGAATAAAAGAACTGGCTTCAAGAAGGATGGCTATGGATATTGTGTATAAATTTTTGAAAATCCAAAGTGGCATTAAAGTAACAAATTGGAAGAGAACTCTACAGGCAAGAAAAGAAATTACTAGAATAGAACGTGTGGTTACATTCAGCATTAAAATGAGACCTAATTGCCAATCTAGTAGTACGCTTAAATTCATATAATTAAGTTACTAAGGAGAAGAGCTCAATTGAACAATTATCATAAAATACTTAAGACAGAAGGAAGTTACACCGTCGTGGTAGAAAATTGAAGAAGTTAAGATGTCAGGACTGATAACATTACAGATCCATCTTTGGATATTAACAAGAGCACCAGACCAGATATGGCAGCAATATTAATTGCAAGGACAAACAGTAGATTGGTCAATGCGCAAGATAGATTTTGGTGAGAAAAACCATCTGACACGAGGCTGTGAATCAACTTGGCATTAAAACAAGAATTGATGTTATTTTTCCAGATTTTCAGAAAACGTTTTCATACCAAATCTTCCTTGCACAGCATTTTTAACCAAAACAATAATAAAGAAAGTTAAAACTGTATAGCTAGTTTTGACTTGGTAAAAGAAATAAAATAATTCTTTAACGATAATCGAAAATGAAGGGTAGCATGTGCAATTGCAGAAAACCCTATTTATGCTCCATCAGTGGGTTTGACTTTTTATGGTTTAACAACGTTTTGTGGTGTATTTAAAGGCTGAATATAGAGATTGTAAGAATTTTTTTTTTTGGGGGGGTTAAGTGAATATTGCATTAACAATTTTTCACGATACAAGTCCTACTATTTAACATATAGATGGGGGCAAAGAGGTGGATACAAGTCATTCCCAAGGTTATATACTTACACAAATCTTTTGGAAAATTTTTCAACGATGTCAGCTGTTGGCTCTTTGTTATTATTATTATTATTATTATTATTATTATTATTATTTTTCATCCAATGTCTTTTTTCTTCCCAATCACCTCTTTCCCCATTCCCATCTTTTCATTATTATTATTATTTTTTTATTATCTGCTTCATTTCCTTTTTTTTAACCTCATCTTCATTTTCTATTTCTCCTATTTCTTCTTCCCAATTATTATTTATTATTCACCTCCTTCTTTTTCATCTTCATTTTCTATCCCCATTCACCATGTTCTTTTTCATTATTATTATTTATTTTCCTTCTTTATTATCTTCATTTTCTATTTCTTCCTTTTCTTCTTCCCATTATAACCCTCATTTCTTCATTTTCTTCTTCATTTTTACCCTTCCTATTCACCATCCATCCCCATTATTCACCATTTCCTTCTTCTCTATCCTCATCTTCATTTTTCTACTTTCTCCATTATTTAATCATTATTCTTCTTCCCATTATTATTATTATTATTCCTCTGCCTTTTCCTTCTTTTTATCCTCATCTTCTTCATTTTCTACTTCTCCATCCTATTCACCATCATCTTCTTATTATTTTTCATCATTCTTCTTCATTTTCTATTCCTATTATTATTATTATTATTATTATTATTATTATTATTATTCCTTTTCCTTCTTCTTTATCCTCATCTTCTTCATTTTCTACTTTCTCCATCCTATTCACTATCATCTTCTTCTTCCCATTATTATTATTATTATTATTATTATTTATTATTATTCCCCCTCTCCCCTGCCTTTTCCTCATCTTCTTCATTTTCTTTATCCTCATCTTCATTATTATTATTATTATTATTATTATTCTACTTTTCCATCCTATCTTCTTCACCATCTTCTTCCCATCATTATTATTATTATTGTTATTATTATTATGGACACACTACCTGCAAGTCCGGAAAGACCTAAGGCTGCCATGTTAATTTTTTTTTTTTTTTTTTTTTTTTTTTATCTCCGTTCGTTACATAGACAAAGTTCTCCTTAGTGTGTGTGCTTTTAAGACAATTTTCTGTATGTCCTCATGTGTTGTTTTGTTCTTTTTATAATTCATTTTTTTATTCCCTCCATCCTATTCACTTCATTTTCATTTCCCATCCTTTCATTCTTCCCATATTATTATTATTATTATTATTATTATTATTCCCCTCTGCCTTTTCCTTTCCCTTCTTCTTTTTTTCTACTCCTCATCTTCATTTTATTATTATTATTATTATTATTCCCCTATCCTTTCTCCATCCTATTTTCACCATCATTCACCATCATCTTCTTCCCATTATTATTATTATTATTATTATTATTATTATTATTATTATTTCTTCATTTTCTACTTTCTCCATCCTGCACTTCATTTTTCTTCCCATTATCATTATTATTTTATTCCCCTCGTTTTCCTTCTTCATTTTCTCATCTTTTTCATTTTCCATCCTCCATTCATTCACCATCTTCTTCTTCCCATTATTATTATTATTATTATTATTATTATTATTATTATTATTATTATTACCTTATTCCTTTTTTTCCTTCTTCTTTATCCTCATCTTCTTCATTTCGATTTCTCCATCCTATTCACCATCATCTTCTTCTTCCCATTATTATTATTATTATTCCCCATTTCTTCATTTTCCCTCCATCCTATTCACCATTTTCCTTCCCATTATTATTATTATTATTCTTTTTCCTTCTTCTTTATCCTCATCTTCATTTTCTACTTTCCATCCTATTCACCATCTTCTTCCCCATTATTATTATTATTATTATTATTATTATTATTATCCCTCTGCCTTTTCCTTCTTCTTTATCCTCGTCTTCTTCATTTTTTCTCCATCCTATTCACTTCATCTCCATCCTATTTCTTCACCATCTTCTTTTTTCTTCCCCTAGTATTATTATTATTATTATTCCTTTTCCTTCTTTTTATCCTCCTTCTTCATTTTTTCTCATCCTATTCACCATCTTCATTTTCTTATTTATCCATCGTTTTCCTTCGCCTTCATTTTTTCTACTTTTCCCATCCTATTCATTCATTTCTTCCCAGTTGATTATTATTCCCTCTGCTTTTCCATTTTTATCCTATCTTCATTTTCATCATCGTGTTCGCCATCTTTTCCATTGATCTTGTATCCCATCCCATCTTTACATTGTCTCCCAGTCAACAACCACCAATTTGCTTGGCGTATCAACATCTTTGAAAATTACCTAATACCTCATAAGAAATGTCATTGTATGATGTACTTATGCAGTTTAGTGTCACTTCTTATCTGATCAGATGTCACATTTATTAATCGGCCGTGACAATCAGTAAAGAAACCGAACCTGTCTCTTCTCACCTACCCGCCTCATCACTTCTTTACATCCTTATACTAATGACTGTTCACAGGCACACACACAAAGCGATCCGTTTACGTTCAAATCTCACTTCTCATTATTCTCTGAAGTTGAGTTGAATTCATGGATTATCTTGTTTCTTTAATGGTTTGTTTCCTTGTCAACTGTTCCTCACGAAAACACAAGCAATCATTTGATGCAATGTTTTATTTGTTGTCCAATGCAAGACTTGCTTATCTCACTAGCTCTTCACCCCCTAACCTTTTAGATAAATACTGTTGTTCACTCAAAAAGCCCCAAAACCACTCAATGTAGAGGGTTGCTAAATGAGGTTCTAGTAAGCGTGTAAAGGGAGGAGGTATTATGAGGATATATAGGATAAATAACGTTTGACCCTAGATTTCAAGAGTTTAAAATTGTATTCACAAGAGCAGCATCCTCTTGGAAGTGCATGAAAGATGCGAACTTATCCATTTGTTTAGTCAGTATTCTCTTTTATAAACAGGGTTTATGTTTAATAACATTTTAAAAATTAATAGAACACTCGCAAACCTTGATCAGGAACCACATCACTCAAGGATTTTTTAATATTTTAATATATATATATTTCATGTCTCATCTATAGTGGGAAGAGAAGTAAATCAATTTAAGTAAATCCATGAGTAATTATTTCTCTTACTCGTTTTAACAATTTATACAAATAGAATATTTATCTGCATTTAGACAAAATTAGTTCCTGAGAAAAATGAACCGTTTAATTAATCATTGAAATTACTCCTACGTTTCTTATATTGTTGTCTTATTTGTTCAAGTCTTTTATGTGAGGCACTCAGATACCTTTGTTTCTTAAGTGATCGTTTTGCTTCAACTTGGTTTTGAAATAGATTTGTCGTCACCGTTTTTGTCTTTCTGTTGCTAATCATTATTTTTTTCCGATAGATAATTTCATTTCACTGTTATATTAAACACATAAAATTTTTAACATTGAAAGATATCGAGCGAAAAACGATTTTTATAATACCAGGAATAATCAATGAATCATAGATACTATTAAACGTCGACAAAATATGTAAAGGAAACGGGATTAATTAAACAGTTCATTAGCCTCTATTTTAGTTGTGAATTCTTTATGTACTGTCGGGATTATCTCACCAACGAGTGAGGGAGTGGGGCAGGAAAGACGGTTTCAAGGCTTGCAACGAAAAATCTGACGTTGCTTACAAGCGAAGTCTTCCTTGTAAGGGTAACAAGTCAAATGACTAGTAACACTCGGCACTCTCCTCTGCGTAACAAGTGATCTCTACAAAGGATCTGTAGAGAAAAAGAAACTCAATTTGCGACCGAAAGTAGCACCTTTTAAACTCTCAAGGTCTCGTTCAACGTGATTCTAGGTCTCGTTCAACGTCATACGACGAGGCCAGAGCGTCTATAAAAATCGTCAATCCTTTGGCCCTGGAGAAAAAATTACTATTTTAGACGACGACGCCGCCAGAGCACATACTTCCCCCTCCCGACCTACCCGACTGAGTACAATACCTTGTTCTTTTTTTTAGTCATCATACTACCACCTTATATTGAATCTGAATAGATTGTTTCAAGAATTTTGTTTCATTGCATCTCGCTATTAATACTTTCTTGCATTTGGCACGGTGGAGTTATAGATAGCAGCTCGGATTGAGTAATCGGAGAGCCGCCAAATCCATTACATTCATTAACGTGCTAATATCCTTGAGAAAGGTATGAATACTCTTCTCCCCCTAGCTATGGGTAAATAGCAGGACAAACCTGGTTCTATAGCCTTGGATGGCAACTGGTCTACTGCAGAAATAAATGGACACCTACTGCGAGACAAAAATCTGTCTTGTCAGTCATGTATCGAAAGATACATGATCACCACGCATGGCACATTGCTGACTGAACAATTGCCATCATTTTTGACGGCACGGGGCCACTAGTTAATCTTAGTTATCCAGTCTTTCGTAAAAATGATCGTACGTTTCGCATCTTTAGAGATTACTCATTTTCGACATTGTTGGAATCTTGATGATAAATATTTGTTTCCCTTATGTTGTTATCAGAATTCTTTAAAATAACTGCAGAACTTTTATTATCGCCAGAACTTGTATTATTATCTTTTATTACCTATTGCTGTATCACGGCTATTACTACTGTTAATACATACACGCATGCGCTTTCGACGTAGAAATCTCACATATCAAAAGTTCACATACACAAAAGTGAAACTCTTTCAACATATACAAATAAAAAAAAACTTTTACATCTGGATCGTCAGAGGACTGACGATATTTCAAGTCTTCATTCGATGTTTTGTTGTTATACAACTTGTCTTATTTTCTCATTTTTTCGTAAATATTTGTGCATAAGTCGACTTAATGTGTGCGACCCCTGAATATTTTTGCATGAATTTTAACGACTGTAGAAAAAAATTTACCTGTGGAAAGTGCAACCGGTCACTGAAAATGGTTAGCCACAAATCAACGCACGTGTCGTAATTAAAAACATGAAACAGACCAGAATAAATCCACTCCGGCTCTGAATCAACTAATTAATCAAGATCGGCTGACAGATGGTCGTTATCCTCGTCAAAATTCTTTGTCATCAAGTTTGCAAACAAAACATCGACAAATTTATTGAATCATTTTAAAAGCCTTTAACCTTTTTAAAAGAATTACCTGTGTATAGTACGATTCCCTATTTTTAACTTTAAAAAATGATCATAAAACCTCGTACTATACTCTAGTGTATATGTTAAATAAATTCGTGGAAGAATTTCAAATTCACGCTATTTATATTTGGACATTTTTTTTTTATCATTTCACCCAAGACAGGGCGGTAATGCCACTAGAACTCAGGGAGTGAAAGTGAATCAGAAGACTGAGAATAGAAAGGATTGAGAGGAAAGACAGAAAAGTAACAGAATCCAAGAAGATAGATGACGATTGACGTTGCATTTAATTTTTTGAAGGTTGTAATTATCAGGGAAGCAAGAAAATGGAAGCGAGATCTACAGAGGGGAAATGAGAAAAGAAACTGTTGGAGAAGAAGTGGCGGTTGGATTTGACTATTTCAACAGTAAAATGGTGGGACCTAAATGCCAATCTAGTAGCACATTTAAATTCATGCAATCGGAGCACCAGGAAAAAAAAAAACGTTATTATCTCCGGCCTTCATCAGAGTATATCGATCCGAATAACGAACAGTGAATTCTAAACTGAACCCACTATTTAATCTATGGGGATTGATATTTCTCTTTCTACTGTCTATTTCTACAGATATCTCATCTAGTTCTTATTTTTAGTACTGTTCAGTTTTTGCTCGCCTTCTTTCCAATGAGTCCAAGTACACACTGCCCGGCCCAGGAATTGAACACACAATTACTATGTCGCCAAATTCACGAACCAGCGTTTAATCCGCTAGATCATTGTACTGTGGGCCGGATTTGATTATTTAATGGCACATCAACTCCTTATGGGTCATTTAATACCGAAATTTAATTTTGCGGAGAGATATAAAGTAATAAAAATATGATGTTATTCTGCTTTCGTAGTTGAGTACATGGTAGATGATACTCAGATCAGGAGTCCGTACGATATAATTGTAAAGAGATATAATACATCTTATCAGAAATATAGAGAGATCGAAACATTGCTATAACAATAGAGTTGAACTGTTATATAATATCACTTCTGCGGGCGATTTCTTGATGCTGTCGGCCTGGGAAGGTGATCCCAGCAAGTGGCACCATTGGAAACTGTCTGAAAATTATACCACGGGTTGACCCAAGCTTTATTACTGAAATTGGATAGATAAAATGCTTCGTCAATGGCTGTGTTAGCAAGAAATCACGAGTCATCCTTGCCAAGGGTTTGAGCGTACTGATCTGGTTCAAGCTGTTTATCACGCCAGACTATGAACACTCTCGCAGAATCTTTAACTAATCTCTACTCGGCGTAATTATAGTATAGACCACGGTAAGCTCTGTGGGTGTTGAACAAACACAAATGTGGCCGAGTACACAGGCAGAGTCGGTAACAAGCGGTTTGCAATCAGATGGCTATCTCTTCAAAGATAAAAGGACTAGAGCTAATAGAAATTTGGTTCTACAGAAGGATGCTGAGAATACCATGAACCTGAACACATGAATAATGATTTTTTTTCCGGTAAAATGGAAGCAAAAATAACATCTCTACTTCGAATCATAATATTGAATGAATTCTTGGAGAATCTGACACTCAGATGACATATCGAAGGTAAGAGAAAACAGCGTGTAACCTACCTAACAGTTTTGTATAAATGGATGGTAAAACTAAGGATACGAACAATGGTGATTGGTTTGGTTTATTTTGTTTTACGGCACATCAACCTCATTGGGTTATTTAATACCAACAAAATTTTTTATTGCTGGTAATATTTTGTTTTGTCAAAAATCTGTCTCTGGTAATATTTTTCCTTCAAAATTGTATTGCTGGCAATAATTTTTTCAAACAAGTATTGCTGGTAATAGTTAATCATTTGCCCATAGCTGGGACCCTAACAGGTGCTACCACCCCTAGTCAGGGTGGACCTGGGAGCACCAGCAATTAATCAAAACCTCCTGATCAGTCCTTGCTGCTGCATGTAGTTTATCGTCTTACCCAGGACGAGGATGTAGTTTAACGTCTTACCCAAGACGATGAATAATGGTGATGAGACAAAAGAAAAAAAAATAGGAAGTTGTAGAGAGCAATGATCGCCCGCCCATTTCCTGAAGGGAGACGGAACGTAGAAGAATCCAACCTACTGACCACTAAATTTAGGAAGTATTTCTCACAGAAATATATAAAAAAACGATTTTTCTCTGCCAGATTTTTTCTGACATTTTTTATAGTTAATGCAAGGAGTAAACCATTAAGAATAAGAGATGGGTGCCATGATAGGCATCCATGAGAATCTAGCATAATTAAACGCATTATCTTAGGTAGGACCCCCATCAGCATTGTGATTATTATCACCTTCCTTGGACAGTGCTACAGATCTCTATATGTCCATGCTCTGAGGCCTTCAACTGTCAGGACAGAGACAAAGCAAACAATAAAACAGGCAAAGAGACACTAAACAAGGTTAGGGAGAGATGCTCACCTCTTCTTTGTCCCCTTCTGTATAGTTTATTTTTATGCGTAGTGTCCCTTCATGACGTGTCCGTTCATAGGTCTCCACAACTTCCAATACCTTGCAGCACTAAGCAATGTTTATCTCTTGAGTGGTATATAGCTAGCTATTTATATATTTATCGCATCCTGTCTATATCTTTCTTTGACTACTATTATCTAGCTATCATTTCACATCTATCTACTCCAAATCCGTTCGTATCTGTCTGTCGGCTCCAAATCCGTTCGTATCTGTCTGTCGGCTCCAAATCCGTTCGTATCTGTCTGTCGGCTCCAAATCCGTTCGTATCTGTCTGTCGGCTCCAAATCCGTCCGTATCTGTCTCGTGAGTTATTTGTATGCTTAATCTGTACATATCTATCTCCTTACTTTTCTTTCTATCCACTCTTACCTTTCCTTAATTCTTTTCTTTATTCTTCAATATTTCTAACTTCAAATCTCACACACACACACTCTCTCCCTCTCCCTCTCCCTCTCTCTCTCTCTTTCTCTTTCTTCCCCGTGAATTGAACGCAATCACTGGTTTTCACTTTTTCTGTAGCACCACTGGGAGGGCAAATCAAATTTTACGAGGCTCCTGGTGGTTGCTCTGACCTTCCCATATACCCTCCTCGACCCCTTCACAACCAACCAGCTACCAGAGTCGCCGGACAAAGATGAGGATTCAAGTTTGTTGTAAGGAAGCTGCGAAGGCAGAAAGTTTGGGCGTGGCAGGATGGGAGACGGACTGGGTCAGGTTTTATGGGGCTTGTGGAAGTGGGTAACAGAATAGAGAAAAGGGGACAACACAAAATTATTGCGGACCCTTTTCATAATGTATAACTAACTTAAACAGACCCGACGTACAGAACTTGTCAGAATAAATCACTTTCTCTTCTTTTCTTTACTTTTTAATGAATGTCTTTGTTATGCTAGTACTGACGTATTTATTCGTGTACAATGCGAGAAATTTTCTATCTGAATTAAAAGCCTCCCCACACAACCAATCACCCCCCTCCCCCCCCCGAAAAAGTCGTAGGTGGTGCCGGGTGTGGTTTGTATTGTGCACGAGAGCAATATTCTGGCAATTTTGTTTACTTGTACTAACGAAGTTAGCGTTGTAAGCCAACAGCTCTCGGTACTTTTTCAAGGCAGAAAAACTTATCTATAGCTCTGTTCTATATAGCAAAAAATCAAGGGTCTAAGATTGTTTTACACCTGATAAGATACTGATTGACGCCAACTGAAAACGGATTCATATATTAGATACGCAATAAAGTGTGGCGGGGTGGGGGGTTAACATGAAATATTAACTTTTTTTTTCATATAGACAAAATCAATTTACTCACTACAAAGATGTAACCTTGTTCAGGTGTATTTAGTTGCACATCGATTGTTGAGAACCAAAATGGTTATGAACATATATATATAAATGGTACGATGAGTAAATTGTCGCCATTTCACATTTTTAATTTTACGCATGCGCATTGTTTTGGTTTGTCGACTGCAGTGTATAATAAGGTCAGTTGGGTACCCTCTGTGAGAAAAAGAGTGTGATGCATTTCACTCCGACAGAAATTTGGAGACGGCATGCTGTACTGCTTGGCATTTGCACCGGAAGCCCCAATACAAACATTTCAGAGTGTTTGCGTATCAATCTGAGGACAATGCAAACAAAAGATTCGAAAAGAGTTGGATGAGTATAATGGTGACTACAGTGGTTTTTGGAGTTATCACTAATGGTGGCGACGTTATGCCTCCATTCATCTTCCCACAGGGTCTCGGATTCAACAGTGCCTTGAGAAGATTATGCTGCGCTGAATCAAGAAAGTGACAGCTGGAAGACTTTTTGTACCATGCTACATAAACAGGAGAACGACAGTTATGGCTGTCAGATAATTTCTGTGACCACATTACCCCTTTTCATCTAGCCACCTAACTCCCCAGCTTGCGACCCCCTTGATTATAATGTGTGGGGCGCAGTTCAGAGAGAGAGAGAGAGATAAACAAAGCTCCTAGTAACACCAAAGATGAAGTGAAGGAAAGGTTTATGGCAGCATTCACTAAATTATACAAGACCGTCCAGAAGAGTTGCAGGAGATTCCGAAGTCGTCTGGAGGCTGCGGTGGAAGCCAAACAATGGCAATTTGAATAAATAAATTTACTCTTTGGCATTTCAAGATATTTTTGTGTAATTTTGGTAAATATATCCGTTAAAATGAGATGACAGTATTTTCCTTTTTGCGTAATTTATACGACAATTTATCCATTACACTATATATATATATATATATATATATATATATATATATATAATACACACACACTCAAGCATAGGACTGATTCAGAGCAACATTAGATTTTAACGTTTATTCTAACTTAATTTTGGGCCTTTCAATAAAAACAAAAATAACAAAACATGTATTTTTACCTCAGTTTCTTCTTGAAATAATTTTATATTTTTTAAACTTTATACAGATTAAATTTAAAATTTAAACTTGGTAATTTTTCATTTTATAGTAAAATTTAATATTAATTAGTTAGAATAAATTATATTTTACTCTAACCATAACATTAAGGCATTAATTATTATAACCAAGGTTCGATGTCAAGATGTTTTGAATTCTCATATACTTGTATTTTGATTGGTCATTCCAGCTTATGTAACAGCGTTTCCCCTAGCGAGAGGCGTTTGATTTGAACCTTTTAAAACTCTTTATTCTACATTCAACATCATCATTTGATAACGCATCAGAAGTGTTGAAATAAAATGGCTATTTTTGTAGTGATATTATAACATATTCATGTTATAATTTTAGAATAAATAATATATATATATATATATATATTTTTTTTTTCAGCAGCATGTTTTCATTGAGACATGTTTCGTTGAATAATTTAGACATGTTCTGTCTAATTATTCTCGATAGGATGCTTTCATATTCACAGATAAGCTTTTTTGTGTGATTATTGAAAGACGAAAGGAAAACGCCGCGTTGATACATATTGTATTTATTTATCGAGTATTTTCGAGATACCACAATGTCATCATCAGGATATTGTTAATTTCGGGATAGGTGTTGTAGTGTTCATTGTTGTGAAACAACAAAGATTGTTGTGATCATCTGGAAATTAAATGTCTTATATGCGGAGTAAGTGCTGCGTCATGGCGTGTGTACAGAACACCGTTTAAGGAGAAGTAGCCATGTATATTGTGGAGAGATTTTACGAAATGAGTAGTAGAAAAAATAAAGGAAGGAACTATTAGTGAAAACATTGGCATTTCAAACTATCTATTGTACACATTTTAAAACATTTGTGGAGTATTCGTAGTTAATTTTATGAAGGTTTGGTTTCAATTTTTTTTAAATTTAAATCTTTGTCTTTCACAACAATGAGTACTACAACACTTATCCTGTAATTAACACTACCCTGATGATGACATTGGGGTATGTCGAAAGCACTCGGTAAATAAATACATTATGTATCAACATGATGTTTTCTTCTCGTCTTATATATATATATATATATATATATCCCCAGGTAAAATGAGAACAAATGGAGTATAATCCCACTGTACGTAACTTTTCATTTAAAAGGGGCTCAATACAGAAAGCCTATTTTTTAATGTATTCTGTTTATGAAAATGAATTAATCTTTCACTCGTCAGTAGTTTAACATCGCCCGAGGAGACACATTTAGGGTGTCGAAACAATTCTCATTATGTTGCGATTTTTACAAACTCCCATTTCCCTGCCCAGAGAGCTTAAGCGAAATAAATTTTTCAGGAGCATGTTCAGGGTGTCCATAAAGTCTGTGTGCAATTTGAAATACTTAAGTATTTTGAATTGTACACGGACTTTATGGACATCCTGTATATTGTCATCCGCAGACAGTTTCGCTGTATCACAGCTCATCGGTGTGGTTAGACGTCCGGTTGCCTCTTCGTTAAATATGACGGAAGTTTTATATATTTTTTGTCCTAGCAAATGTAATATGGGCACAAAAAATAAATAAAAATAATGTGAAGGAACGGAGAAGTTCTGGGATCGCACTTGGGGGTGGGGGAATATGACGTGAAGGAATGTGAGGGTGGGATTCTGAAAACCACATGATTCTTGCTACATTGTCCCTTTGTTCACATTAGTTTAGCGAATGTTTAGAGGTATGTGTGAACATTTAATCTGATTTGCTTTTATTGTCGATACGAACCCTTTTCTAGGCTGGCACAAGGTGTTATAAGTGTATAGCTAGACCCTCCTATTTTAAGATTATTATTCTCATACTGCTTTCTAAGGCACGCAGATACTGTTCATTTGAACTTCAATAGGGATTTCAAAAGTGAAATCGGAAGTTTTCGCAAAGAAAGGAATTTGAGACAATGTTCATTTATATATATATATATATATATATATATATATTATTATGAAATGGACAGTCCGACAATTATTTTAAGACATTTTTATGTTTATACATCCTTTTTATAGATACAAATATTTAAGTAAATGCTCTGTTTATAATAAACAGTATTAAACAACACTTAGCGTGAAATTCAGGCCGGTAAATGTTGTTTAATACTGTTTATTATAAACAGAGCATTTACTTAAATATTTGTATCTACAAAAAGGATGTATAAACATAAAAATGTCTTTATATATATATATATAGAGAGAGAGAGAGAGTAGTTTTCTTTGGCTTGTACATATTTCCACTTGCCAGAGACGACCTCACGGTCGAAACCTGGGTTGCGTGGTTGGTTGGCATTTTAGTCTTTTCTTTATATATAATCACTTAAAGGTTATTTTTAGTGGATACCCACATTTGAGTAGACGATCTGTTTATTTATTAAACAGAGTATTTATTTGCGTCTACCGTCTTGAATATTCAAGAAATCTTATTAAAGAAAAACATGCACTCTCCTGCAGAATAATAAATAAAAATCCATCATTTCTTTAGAAATTACTTTAAGTTGGGACACGAAACTAAGCAGATATGATTCTTTCGACAGACTGAGAAAGATTTGTGTTTATAAGGCATTATTCAAGTTGGCCTGATCATCGTCGCACTTTGTGACTGAGATGGCTTAAAGCATGTCGAACCTGCGTCTCCCTTTGCTGGAGAAACCGTCATTAGACCTTTAGACTTTGTTTGATCGGCGCCGTAATTCGTGACTGAGTCGGTCTAGAGCACGTCGGATCTAAGTAATTTTTTTTATGGCAAACTTCGAAGAAAAACTACTTGAAGCTTTCAAATCACAGCACGGCCATGAATCGATTTATTGATATTTTCTTCATCTGGCAAGGTACGCAGGAAAGTTTGCTAAAACCTCTACAATTTTGTGATCCTTTTGCACAAAAGAATTTTCGATCACGTATAATTAACATCCGATTTCTCTAAAGCTAGTGTTAAATTTATATACATTAGAGTTAATTTCTCAAGGAGTCGTCTAATAACTGAACTATTTTGCAAGCCTACTTCATCAAATATTTATCTTCACTGCTGTTCTGAAGATCCTTATCACACGACGAAATCAAACCCGTAGTGCCAATTTTTGCGCATAAGACGAATTTGCACGGAAACAAATATTATTGGACGCATGTTGATGATTTCATTCGGCATTATGGTAAGTGCGGCTATCAAGAGTCAGGACTGAAACAAATTACAAATGAAATGGCTAAAAATGAAAATTGTCATAATTTTCCTCCAAATAAAAAAAAAAACGAAAAATACCACCAAAATTCTGACAGAAATCAATTAGTCATAAACTAGCATCGAAATTTTGCAAATCAGCGTGACCCGGATATAAGAGAGATTTTCTCTGGTCCCAAATTAGAGCCTGTGTTAATGTATATATAATAGACCAAACCCGGATATAAGACACTTCTTCTCCGGTCCCGACAACTCACTTATATCCGGGTTACACTGTACTATGCAACAGCTATAAATACATTACGCAAAAATAATCATTTTTAAAGAGATTTTTCTCTAACCAACCTAACGTTTCTTTCAAACGAAATAAAACATCAGACAGATTTTAATAAATGCAAGCGTTCACCCTCAAAGCTCCACTGGAGTTTCAGATCGTGGTACTCCAGGAAACACACAGAGAAATACGTTCGTTGTGCAACAACATGTGTCAAGTCAATTCACAAATTCAGAGAGAAATATCACGATTTCTTCAAAAGGTGGCAATTGTACTAGATTTCTTCAAAAGGTGGCAATTGTACTAATTCCCATTTAATATACGCCGCCCAATGTACCAAACATAACCTGATTTATGTGGTTTGCGCAACGGAAAAATTAAATAAGATTCAATGGTCACAGGTATGATATCCGACAACAAAGTGACATTAACAGAGCTTGATGAACGTTTTATTACAGATGAGTGTAATTTCGACAAATATCGTAAGATGCACATTCTGAAAAATCTACCAACCTTGCGACCCTTAAAACGCATGAGGATAGTTACGTATGCAAACTACTAACTTCACGCCTCTGGGGAATGAATAGAATGAGTCCCATAAGATTTGTACGAAGCTGTTTCATTAATTCCTTTGAATAACTAATCAGCTCGAAAATTTCAAGATGAGCAAGGGTTAGGATTACGCACGTTTTAGTTTCATGCCTACACACTGGCAGCGTTTCCTTCGTTTTGACGCGTTAGTTACCATTACAGCCGTATATTGTTTTTTCCAACACAATCGACGTTTTTACAAAGACTTAGAATTTAAAAAAAATATATAACTTTAAGACATACTGTCGAAATATTGTTGAACATTGTCAAACACTGTCTTTTCTTTTCTTGAATAGCTCTTCTCTCTGTGTTGAAAACCACTGGAAGAGTTACATCAATCAATTTATTATTATTATTCACCTTTTCCCCCTCCTCCTTTATCCTCATTTACGTTCATTTCATTATCATCATCTTCCCATTATTATTAACCCCTGCCTTTTCCTTATTCTTTATCCTCATCTTCATTTTCTACTTCTCCATCCTATTCACCATCATCTTCTTCTTCTTCCCATTATTATTATTATTATTATTATTATTATTATTATTATTCCTCTCTGCCTTTTCCTTCTTCTTTATCCTCATCTTCTTCATTTTCTACTTCTCCTTCCTATTCACCCCTCATCTTCTTCTTCCCATTATTATTATTATTATTATTATTATTATTATTATTCCCTGCCTTTTCCTTCTTCTTTTATCCTCATCTTCTTCATTTTCTACTTCTCCTTCCTATTCACCATCATCTTCTTCTTCCCATTATTATTATTATTATTCCCTCTGCCTTTTCCCTTCTTCTTTATCCTCATCTTCTTCATTTTCTAATTCTCCATCCTATTCACCATCATCTTCTTCTTCCCATTATTATTATTATTATTATTATTATTATTCCCCTCTGCCTTTTCCTTCTTCTTTATCCTCATCTTCTTCATTTTCTACTTCTCCTTCCTATTCACCATCATCATCTTCTTCCCATTATTATTATTATTATTCCCCTCTGCCTTTTCCTTCTTCTTTATCCTCATCTTCTTCATTTTCTAATTCTCCATCCTATTCACCATCATCTTCTTCTTCCCATTATTATTATTATTCACCTCTGCCTTTTCCTCCTTCTTTATCCTCATCTTCTTCATTTTCTACTTCTCCATCCTTTTCATCATCTTCTTCTTCCCATTATTATTATTATTATTATTATTATTCCCCTCTGCCTTTTCCTTCTTCTTTATCCTCATCTTCTTCATTTTCTATTTCTCCATCCTATTCACCATCATCATCATCTTCCCATTATTATTATTCACCTCTGCCTTTTCCTCCTTCTTTATCCTCATCTTCTTCATTTTCTATTTCTCCATCCTATTCACCATCATCATCATCTTCCCATTATTATTATTCACCTCTGCCTTTTCCTCCTTCTTTATCCTCATCTTCTTCATTTTCTATTTCTCCATCCTATTCACCAACATCATCTTCCCCTTATTTTTCATCTCTGCTTTTGCTTCATTTTCCATTATTCCATCCTATTCGCCATCTTCTTCCCATTATTATTATTATTACTACTACTACTACTACTACTACTACAACAACAGTATTATGGAGACGGGCTCAGTACAAGTACTGGTTGTCTACAACATCTGGAAAAACATTAGTCTAACTGGTATTTCAGGTTCGCATAGAAGCCGTAGGAGATATTTTCCGATCCATTTTTCTATTATTGCGTGGGGAAGGGACACCTTACATGCCATCAAATAAGGTATTTGAACGTACGTGCTTTTTATTTACATTATTTACACACTGTTGTCCGCATATTTGTTATTATCACAACATTTTGGCCGTTGTGCCCTCCGGCCGTCGTCTAGTGTATGCCGATCAGGGTAACCATCATGCAATTTCGAATTGAACCTTTCATTTAATCACCGGGGTTATAATGTTCTCGCTCCATTGTCCACGTCTAGGGATATCTCCCTAGTAATTGCAAGTTCAATTTCTGGACCGAGTAGTTCAGAATTAGACATAGTGGTAAACAGGCCGAGTATATCTGTGCACTTCTAAATAAGAACTATACGGCAAAACCTTTACTTATTTCCAATAATTTATGTAGAAAGAAGAGAGATTACTTGCATTATTTACATTATTCGGGCTGTTATCATCTTCACTGCCATATTCACAGCGTTTCGGCCGTTGTACGCTCCGGCCTTCACCAGATGATTGGGATTTCAAACCGAACTCTTTATTTTGTCCAACGGGATAGATTGTTCTAGTTCCACGTTCCATGCCTCTTCCGGATGTCTCAGTTATTTCCATTTAACTCAACTCTCCAAGTTTTTAGTTCACAACTGCTGAAATCGCAACTCTTTGGGTCTAGTCACTGGATCTAAACAACGTCTTTATCCACTAGGCCATGTGTCCTTGAGGACATCTTTGTTTGGAACTTATAAACCTAATGTCTCGGCAACCATTTTTACCAGTGCTCATATTGCAGTTTTTGTTATTTCATTTTTTACCAAAGCTTAGATTGCAATTTATGTTGCTATTCATTGCTTCGAAATTCCAATCACCTGAAGAAGGCCGGGGCGTACATCGGCCGAAACGTTGTAAATATGGCAATAAAGATGAGGATAACAGTCCGAATAATGTAAATAATGCAAATAATCATTATACCTCATCGCAGTGATATAGGCAAATCTAAATTGAAAAAAAAATATTAATTTTAGTTTTAAAATATCACAGAATAGCATTTTTTCTAACATGGCGTGGGTGTTTTTTTTTATGCCGTGCTGAGTGATCAATTGACAGACTGTTGTTTGATAAGTTTAAACAAGGTTGGCATAAGTGAAAATTAATTGAGGAATAGAATGTGAATGTCTTTCTTTTTATATAAAGGCTTCGGTTCGAAATTTCAGTCACCTAAAGAAGGCCGGGGCGTACAACGGCCGAAACGTTGTGAATATGACAATGAAGATGAGGATAACAGTCCGAATAATGTAAATAATAAAAGTAATCATAATATCTCGTGTCAGAGATATAGACAGATATTGAAAGGCGCTTAATTACAAAAAAAAAAAAAACTCAGTCGGATAGAGAAAATATTAATGAGAAAAAGAGGATTTATATTAATTGGTAAAGTTAAAAAATAACCCTTGGTGGGAGACAGCGAAGTTTGAGGTATTGTTAATGTTCTGAACTGTCTGGAGTTGATAGATCAACGTCATAGCAGAACCGTATGTTTAATGATCAACGCTGAATGAAAGTCGTTCGGATAAAATTGTTGAATCTGGTACAGCCCTCGGAAAATGATGATAAACTATGGCTGTGCCATCGAGGGAAGTTTGTTTCACATATCCAAAATTGTATTAAATCTTCGTATGTTGCCCGAAATATTTAAATGGTTGCGTGGTATCTCTGAATCCAGCGTCGTCCTATCACTCTCTGCTGAGAGTAACTTACACCGCTCTTAGCTATCCACTCCGAACTGAACCGTAAATGAATAATCTTTCATTCGTGTAGACAGTCTTGCGAAACTCTTTTCAGACTGTCACGGGATTCAAATACCATTTCTCTGAACAGTTGAAAATAATCCAGAAGATGACCTTCCTTCACAGACTTTTTTTTTTTATCTCCAGAAAATTAGTTCTTTCATTAACCTGAGTTAAATACAACCTCGCCCCAACTAGGCTTCATTGCTGGTAATAATTTAGTAGGCGTCCTGGGTAAGACGATAAACTACATCTAGCAGCAAGGCTTCTGATCAGGAGTTTTTGAGGCGCTTGGAACAACCATCTTAATTGCTGGTGTTCCCAGGTTCCCGGGGTGGTAGCAGCTTTTAGGGTCCCGGTTATGGGCAAATAGTTAACCCCCAAACTGGAGTTAAAACACTATGAAAGTGTAAAAAATAGTATTTAATGCCATCAATATAATTTTATAAAAAATTATTACCAGCAATGAATTTTTTGAAGAAAAAATTATCACCAGCAATGAATTTTTTGAAGAAAAAATTATCACCAGCAATGAATTTTTTGAAGAAAAAATTATCACCAGCAATGAATTTTTTGAAGAAAAAATTATCACCAGCAATGAATTTTTTGAAGAAAAAATTATCACCAGCAATGAATTTTTTGAAGAAAAATTATCACCAGCAATGAATTTTTTGAAGAAAAATTATCACCAGCAATGAATTTTTGAAGAAAAATTATCACCAGCAATGAATTTTTTTGAAGAAAAATTATCACCAGCAATGAATTTTTTGAAGAAAAAATTATCACCAGCAATGAATTTTTTTGAAGAAAAAAATTATCACCAGCAATGAATTTTTTTTTTAAAAAATTATCACCAGCAATGAATTTTTTGAAGAAAAATTATCACCAGCAATGAATTTTTTGAAGAAAAATTATCACCAGCAATGAATTTTTTGAAGAAAAATTATCACCAGCAATGAATTTTTTGAAGAAAAATTATCACCAGCAATGAATTTTTTTGAAGAAAAAATTATCACCAGCAATGAATTTTTGAAGAAAAATTATCACCAGCAATGAATTTTTGAAGAAAAATTATCACCAGCAATTTTTTTTGAAGAAAAAATTATCACCAGCAATGAATTTTTTGAAGAAAAAATTATCACCAGCAATGAATTTTTTGAAGAAAAAATTATCACCAGCAATGAATTTTTTGAAGAAAAAATTATCACCAGCAATGAATTTTTTGAAGAAAAAATTATCACCAGCAATGAATTTTTTGAAGAAAAATTATCACCAGCAATGAATTTTTGAAGAAAAATTATCACCAGCAATGAATTTTTTTGAAAAAAAATTATCACCAGCAATGAATTTTTTTGAAGAAAAAATTATCACCAGCAATGAATTTTTTGAGTACAATTTTGGGGATTTTACTAATTCATGGCCTACCAGGAATCCCTTCAATGAGTCTATCGGAACCTTTTACAATCAATCCGTGGACTCTTACTACCACTGGAATTATTGATGTCCTTATGTACCACATTTTTTTTTTTAGATTTCTACTTCAAGATACTTTTATTTTGACAGTTTTGGGAGATTTTCAAAAATATGTTGAAATCTGCATGTCAATAAGAATTATTATTATTATTTATTTAATCATTTCATCCCATGTAAGCCAACAGAGCTGCCAATACGCAAGGGTTACTAAGTGAAAGAAAATACAAATTAAAATTTAAGAACAGAGAACAATAAAAGAACATAATTTAAGAGGACTGAAGATAATGATTGACATTGCATTTAAATTTTTGAAGATCAAAGTTGACTGGAAAACAATTAGCCAGAAGAGAGTTCCACAAGTGAGAAGTGCGAAACTGTTTTAGCAACTACGGTTGCATGTAACCATTTCGACTATATACCTAGTATTTCGCTTAAATTCATAAAGTCTAGGGATCAAAGAGGAGAGTTCGTCAGAACAATTAACATGAAATTATTTATAGAAGAATAGGGAAACTATATTACGGCGGTTGGAAAGTGACTGATGTCGAGATGCCAGGTCAGGTTCAATAGCATTGCAGATTCTTCTTTGGAATATTATGCTAATTATGATTATGAAAATATGAGATAAACACCGTGAAAAATTCTATGGATGTATCATTTATTATACTGATTTTTTCAGTCTGGTTATGTCTCGTTTCCATATTAAAAATTATGACAAGCTTTTTTCTGTAAACTTTAGCTAAGATTATGACAAGAAAAATCTGTTAACTTTAACCTTTGTGTCCGCAAAAACAAAAACAAAATGGTATCAAAAGGATGGTTGACCCCTTGACACTGCCGTGAAACTCTTTAAAATAAGTGTGAATGGAAAAACTGTCCTTTTTGACACTTTGTTTTTAGGGTATTCTGGCGGGGGTGGGGATATATTTTTTTTCTTTTTGCGGTCACGAAGCTCTAAGTTTCCCCACCCTACACTTTTTTCTTTTGATTTGTTTTTCTTTTCGAAAATAAATAAACAAATAAAAATTAGGGAGGTATTTTATTATTAGATATGCCGGAACCGTTTTCGGGAGCTAAAATGAGAGATATCCTTTATTTCTGCGACTGAGAAATTGCATATTTTGTTTCGTATCTTCCAAGGATTTCTTTTTAATTACATGCATACCCCAGTATTATGGACCACCCTTTAACAGATATCAGAAGCAACGGACAAAATCTGGAACAACCGACTCAGTTTGGAAGTCACCGTACGCTACGGACAGAGTTGTGGCAGCCCTGGATATAAGCCGCTTTTTCGCGAGCTGACCGCTAGTTAGCGGGCCGTTACTTTGCTTACATCAGTGTAACTACACGTGTAACTTATTGCTCAATGAGTTTTCCCCTTTTTTATTTGCCAGTGTGTTTAAGTGGTTTTATATTCATCATTTTCTATAAACATGTCGTCTGGAGGAAGAGTAGAAAAGCGGTAAACGGTGGATGTAATAATAGCACAAAAGCTTGAGCTGATCAGACTTAGTCGTTAACTACAGACAATCGTCATTATCGGACTGATCTTCCATTTTATCTGTTCAAAAGAGGTATGAGTGTATTTTGATATTGAGGCAGCAAATAACTAATTTGTGTCTTTTCTAAATATATATATATATATATATATATATATATATATATATAAAACATCTGTCGTATTTTTAAAATAAAACTTCTGACAATATCGGGTAGTTCTACTGATAAAAAATAAAAGCATCGCATTTATAAACAGTAAAATTCATTAAGACGGACCTTATTATTCGATAACCAGCTAGTTATTGTTCGTGCCCAAACTCTGAGTAATTAGGTGACGACTGTTTCAGCATATTTTTCACATTGAAATAGTTAGAATTTTTATTTGAAATATATTGCTGCTATAAATTTTGTTGCCGGCAACAAGAATAAATTTTTCCTGATCAGATGGCCGATTGGGTAACTGGAAGGGAGTTGAATAAAATAAAGTGCTTCTAGGGCGCCAGTTTCGTTTGTTTTGTAATATTTCGTCTTTACTTCGTAAATTTTCATTCCTAATCGATTTCTTTCCTTTCGCTTATTTCTTTCTTTTATGGTCTTTTTCACTCTTCTCTCTTTCTTAATTTTACGCTGTTCAGTTTCCTTTTTGTTCCTTTATTTTGGTTTTCAGTTTCCTTTTATTTCTCTTTCTTAGTAATGAGTCTCACCTTTTCATCATTCTTTCATTTATTGCATTCACATTTTTTTCTTTTATTTTCTCAATATTCCTTTTTTTTTTTCCTCTTTTTTTCCTGTCTTTTTTTTTTTTTGCTTTTTTATTCCCTTTTTCTCCTCTTTTCCTGTTTTTTTCCCTTTCGTTCTCCCCTCTGTCTTTTTTTTTGTTCTTTTTTTTCCTTCCTCTTTTTCCCTCTTTCTCTTTTTTCCCCCTCTCGTTCTCTTTTTCTCGTTCTCTTTTCCCTCTCGTTCTCTTTTTCCCTCTCGTTCTCTTTCCTTTTCCCTCTCGTTCTCTTTTTCCCTCTCGTTCTCTTTTTCCCTCTCGTTCTCTTTTTCCCTCTCGTTCTCTTTTTTCCCTTTTTCTCTTTTCCCTTGTTCTCTCTCCTTTTCTCGTTCTCTCTCCTTTTCCCTCTCGTTCTCTCTTTTTCCCTCTCGTTCTCGTTTTTTTTCCTCTTTTTCTCCTTTTCCTTTTTCTCTCCTTTTTCCCTCTCGTTCTCTCCTTTTCCCTCTCTTTCTCTCCCTTTTCCCTCTCCTTTTTCCTCTCGTTCTCTCTCCTTTTCCCTCTCGTTCTCTCTCTTTTTCCCTCTCGTTCTCTCTCTTTTTCCCTCTCGTTCTCTCTCTTTTTCCCTCTCGTTCTCTCTCTTTTTCCCTCTCGTTCTCTCTCTTTTTCCCTCTCGTTCTCTCTTTTTCCCTCTCCCTCTCGTTCTCTCTCCTTTTCCCTCTCGTTCTCTCTCCTTTTCCCTCTCGTTCTCTCTCCTTTTCCCTCTCGTTCTCTCTCCTTTTCCCTCTCGTTCTCTCTCCTTTTCCCTCTCGTTCTCTTTTTTCCCTCTCGTTCTCTTTTTTTCCTCTCGTTCTCTTTTTTTTCCCTCTCGTTCTCTCTCTTTTCTCGTTCTCTCTTTTCCCTCTCGTTCTCCCTTCTCTTTTTTCTCTCTCCTTTTCCCTCTCGTTCTCTTTCCCTCTCTTTTTTATTCCCTCTCTTTTTCCCTCTCTCTCCACGAATTTATCAGCATATATCACATTTTATTGTAGAATAATCGAATGTTGAACTTTTGTCACTGCTTCATAAATTTTCATATATTTCCATCATTGTCCTAGAAATCACAGAAGTAATTCTAATCTATGCCCATGCCGCTTTTCATTCAGCTATTCTTGCTTAATGTTTTACTAGCATAGTACCCGTAAAATATAAAAGGATTATTTATAATTGAATAACCGCTTCTCTCGAGAATCTGTATGCTCTGTATAAACTATTACTAAAAAAAGAAGCATATGGCTATCAACGCATTTCATATATATATATATATATATATATATATATACCTAGTGAGCCAGACAAACCTACCTAGGTTTCACCTAAACGGATCGTCAGGGAAAGTTTGGCTGCTCTACGGTTGTATTGAGCTCTTTTGTTAGTTAGTTGTTACTCGTATCGGGGTTTTTTCTTTGGGCTTCAGACCTGCATCTGTGCGATTTTTTTGTCGGCAGAAGTCCATGTTTGTAGCTCTTTCTTTTTTTAAAACCTTTTTTTCCCTCGAGATTGATTTGATTAGCAAAACAAAAAATCGAGGGTTTTTCGAAACGAGTCTAGTTATATATATATATATATATATATATATATATATATATATAGTTTTAAGGTATGTTATATTTATAGGTAAAGATCCTCAACATTAGAGATACAGCTTATGTAATATATAAGTTTGAAGATTGCGTTCAAGATTTGAATAATTCTCATTGTGAAATGTGCATCCTTTAAATAGGTAATTCAGTTCTTGATCTATGAAGATGGACTCAAGAATAAAAATTTTCATGAATTAATAAAATTATATTTCCGTGTATTCTTTATTCATGATAAATTATGGATCTCAATTTTTTTGTACATGTGATTCCAAAAATTCCCATACAATTTTTTTTCTCTATTTTGGACAAGTTTAATTTTTTTATTTCATTGAAAAAAAAAAAAAAAAAAAAATGCGGATATTAGTGATGTCAGCACTTTAAATCTTTTCCTCGAACAATATAATATCCAATGTATATTTATTTATATATTTCAGTGTTCCATCCGCAAGGGAGGTAGATCAACTTAAATAATTAAATTTATGATTGATTACTTTCTTTTAGTCGTTTTAATAATCTATACAAATAGAATACTTATCTGCATTTATACAAAATGAGTTCTTCCCAAGCAAAAGGAAACAGTTTAATGAATCAGTTCCTTTACTCTTAGGTTTCAGATTGCAGTCTTTTTTGTTCAAGTCTTTCATGTGAGGCACTCAGATATCTTTGTCTAGTAAGTGATCGCCTTGCTTCAACTTGATCTTTAAATAAGTTTTGTCGTCACCGTCTTTGTCGTTTTGTTAATCTTTTTTTCTTGCGAGAGTTAATTTCATTTCACTGTTATATTAAACACATCGTTTCTTGTTAAAACAATTGAACTAAAAGCAATTTATATAATACCAGGAATAATAAGTGAATCATAAATACTTATGCCACTATTATAGTTTTGAATTCTTTGTCTCCGCTTTATTGAATCTCAATACATTGTTTCAAGAATTTTGATTCATTGCATCTCACTGTTAAAACTTTCTAAAAATTGTCGTCATCATTTACACTATTTACATTGTTCAGTCTGTTGCCCTCATCGTTATTGTCACATTAACAACGTTTCTGCCGTTGTACGCTCAGAACGTCTTCAGGGGATATTCGAACCGGACCCAGGATATCCAATCTATATGTTGGCGTTTGTGAAGATTGGTTCGATGACGTTTTAATTGTCTCCATATTTTTGGCATATTGGGTCCGTACCTATTCTTCAACATCTGCGATATGTTGTCCTCATCTTTGTCACTTTCACAATTAAAACGACATCGAACCAATCTTCAGAAACCCCAACATACAGATTGACTATTCTGGGTTTAGTTCGAAATTCAAACAAAAGAGGCTGGAACGTACAACGGCCAAAATAGAGAAAAAAAGATCGTTTGGTATTTTTGGGCAATCACATGTACAAAACTTTGAGGTTCATAATTTTCTTCAAGAATACATGGTGTTATATAGGAATCAAATGTCGTTGTCGACACTTGAGTTTGAACACAGATCACCAGAGAGGAAACACAGGCGATCCCATTTTGAATAAGTAGATCACATCGTGGTATGGCGTCTAAGTGATTACCTATACTGATTACTATTCAGTTGTTACTTTACTCTACGTACAATTTACATGAAACCTTAGGAAATGTTCTGGTCGAAAACACTAAAACTCTATATAAATCACATTACCGGAAACATCTCGCTATAAGAGAGGCCCTATATAATAAACATCTCTCTCCCACTGCCAGCTTCACCTTATTTAATAGTATGAATTGAGTATTGACAGCTTTTTTAAAAATGGAAAAACACTCACTCGAATTTTAGTGGCGAAATTTCAAAACAACACAAAAATAAAATACATCTTTCAACAGTCAGACATGAAGAGAAATTAACAACACCCCCCTGAATATATATATATATTATTTTTCAAAAATATGATTCCATCGCTACATTAGAGTTCTTATGTTTCAAAAACAGAAGCTAAAAACTTCTAATAATTATAGAAATTAAAAACTTCTAATAATTATAGAAATTAAAAACTTCTAATAATTATAGAAATTAAAAAACTTCTAATAATTATAGAAATTAAAACTTCTAATAATTATAGAAATTAAAAACTTCTAATAATTATAGAAATTAAAAACTTCTAATAATTATAGAAATTAAAAAACTTTAATAATTATAGAAATTAAAAACTTTTATAATTATAGAAATTAAAAACTTTTATAATTATAGAAATTAAAAACTTTATAATTATAGAAATTAAAAACTTTTATAATTATAGAAATTAAAACTTTTATAATTATATAAATTAAAAAAAATTAAAAATTAAAAACTTTTATAATTATAGAAATTAAAAACTTTATAATTATAGAAATTAAAAACTTTTATAATTATAGAAATTAAAAAATAATTATAGAAATTAAAACTTTTATAATTATAGAAATTAAAAACTTTTATAATTATAGAAATTAAAAACTTTTATAATTATAGAAATTAAAAACTTTTATAATTATAGAAATTAAAAACTTTTATAATTATAGAAATTAAAAACTTTTATAATTATAGAAAAAAACTTTTATAATTATAGAAATTTTTTATAATTATAGAAATTAAAAACTTTTATAATTATAGAAATTAAAAACTTTTATAATTATAGAAATTAAAAACTTTTATAATTATAGAAATTAAATTGATTTAAAGTACCCAGCTGTTTCATCCTCGAGCGAATTTTGGAATTTTAGGCTCTACTTGTGTATTGAGCACTGTTTTTGGAAAAATAAAAACAATAATACTAAAGAACTTCGGATTACTAACCTAACGGTTCTTTCCTTTTTTCTATATATTTCCACACACACACACACACACACACACACACACACACACAGTCGAATGAAGATAGCTCAGTGGTAGAAACTCTGACTGATCGGTTGGGTTTCGATCCAGGCTTGAAGTATTCAGACCTCTAGTTGCACTGAGGAGCTGTGATACAGCGAAACAGTACTGTCTGCAAATGACACACACACACACATATATATATATATATATATAGATATAGATATATATATATATGTTGTGGTACGATCCACCTAATTTACATAGTGGAGTACCGACCATATAAATATGGGTTGGTACCGGGAAGAAAGGAAGTAACAAGAGATCCAATCCAGAGACTCTGCCCGACTGCGATTAAGCCAACCCATTCTACAGGAACAGTCTTCCCAAGAATATACTAAAACTAACTGTAAATATTGTGTATCTTGTCCTTGTTTCAATACATTTTGTTTACGTACATTTTGTGTTGTATTATTATTATTCCAAGCTTATCCAAGCTTCAACAATATATATATATATATATATATATATATAAAGAGAGAGAGATGTTTCTTTGAATAATTTAGAGAAGTTTTGTGTACTTACTTTCAGTTAGATATTTTCATATTCACGGACAAGTTTTCGGGTGTCATTATTTAAGAAAATGTATTAAGATCTATCGCTACAATCTATTGTACACCTTTTAAAACATGTGTTAATTATTTATAATTAATTTTATTAAGGTTTATTTTCAATTTTTTTATACTCTCAACAACTTCATAACATATTGTGTGTGTATTTAGGCAGCATTTTTTCATTCATACATGTTTCATTAAATAATATAGACAGGTGTTAGCTATTTATTTTATGTAAATTCTTTTCATAAGGTTATGAAAAGAATTTACATAAAATAGACAACACTTGTCTATATTATTTAATGAAACATATATATATATATATATATATATATATATATATATATATATATATATATATATGACAGAGCGAAAGAGACATACGAATCAACACGGTAACTAACAGACAATCGTTATATATAAGAAGAGGGTGCTAAAAATATCTCAGTCTGGCCAAGTAATCCTCCTCCTGCAAAAAAAAAAAATCGTGGTTTAGAATTTGGGGAAAAAGGTCGCATCCAGAACTTTTCAGCATCTCTCGAGATATATACTTGTTTATTTTTATCATTTTTCTTTCCATTCATCGACCACCCTCAGTGCACTATTAACATTTTCCTGGTTATTTTATTTAAAAAAAAAAAAATGTATACGTCGACATTTTACAGGCGATGTCTCCATTTTGCTTTTCTTCCAAAGTGAGCATATCACATTTCGTCGTATGCTAATAGCAAGACGGCGGGAAAAGGGCAAAAAGACAATCGTCTGCTTTACTGATGGAGTGATAAAGTAAAAAGAAATATATATATATATATATATATATTCCTCTTATTTTTTTTTTAACTCTTTGCTTTTTATCTCATCTTCCCCGTTTCTTCATCATTCTGTTCCCAACCTTTGTTCTGTTACTTTACATTCCCATCTTTCTTACTTATCTTTATTAATACTATATTCAGTAAATTAACTATTTTCATTCAATTCTTTAGTGTTTTTGCGATTTTTCAAAGCTATATTATCTTACGAATGAAACATTTCTCTCGAAGATACAATTTTTTTTCCATATATTTCTATATTTATTATAGACGTGCCATCAATTAGTGGTTTAAATAATTTCCAAGAAATCAATGGATTTTGTTATCTGACATTATTTTCTGCTACACCAAACGTTTTTTTAATCAATTCAAGCACGGTAATAATGCCACTAAGATGCAATGGGCTACTGGAAGTGAAAAGGGAACGAAAAAACTTTAGGAGAAACCGGAAACCCCATCCTCAACAGGGAAGCAAGGATAAACCGCTACTCCTGTCCAAAAGACCGGGGAGACGTGTGAACCGGGCGATTAGTAAACCTATCATCTACTGATTCGCTTTAAATACATTTACGACTGAAGCTATTTCCTTTTTTTAACAGGGACATTTTTTAAATCGAAATTGTCATTCAAAAGATTTCTATGTATAACCAACGCGTAGAATAAATTATTACGTAGGTAATTTACGCATGCATAAATTCGTTTTATTTTATTGTGCAGTTTCAACAATATAATTTAATAAGCAACAGTTACAGGTTATCTTATTTCTTATTTACGTCTTCTGGCCTGGGCATTCGAGAGTCATAATGAAGAAAGCGTCCCACCCGGGAAAATGCCGTTAAATCCGGTTTGCTTTTAGTTTTGTAATAGGGTAATTGAACTTTGCTTGCCTGTGAAAGCTTTCCATTGTTAAGCAGTCTAAACGGCGGTTCTACTATAAGCGGAATGCAGGTTCAAACCCTGTCGAAAGGCACTTTTTTTTAATTATTAACAATCTCGAATGCACAGAACGATATAAGTTAATTCACATTGATTAAAAGAAGGAAGAGAGTTTATCCTTTCCTGTTATATGCCGATTGCCACGCCACCTACCGGAAGTTAAATTTTGTCTCCTGGAAGACAACGTGGGGTAATCACACAGCATAATATATTTTGATGGTATTGCATTTAGTTTAATAGTAAGTTCGGATATATTATTCTGAATAGTAGTAATAGCAGTCTTCTTCGTTCAACCAAAGTTCGATTTCTGTTTTTGGATTTCAGGATCCAAATGAAGCTAGTATATATGTGTATCTACTGCATTAATGTTATGATAAAATATTAGTTTCAATGGTTTTCATTGTAAAAAAAAAAAAATCCGTATATTGACTTTTAGATGAAGAATAAGTCTTCAATCTACTTATATTTCGCTAAATGTTTTTTGGGGGTCTGCCTGCAGTCAAATAACGAAATTGCAGATTAAATTATGTCTACAACATTGTCTATAGTTACTCATTGGACGCCGGGGCAGATACTTAGCCGTTTTTTTTTTTTTGAAAACTCCAAAATTTCTGAGGCCTTTAGCGAGGTCTTCGATATATATATATATATATATATATATATATATATATAATACAATGCTAAACTAGATCTTTATTTTGTATATTTACATGCAGACTCTTGCCCTCATCTTTGTCATTATCACAACGTTTCTCCGGCATTCATCAGGTGTATGTCGATGCGGGTAAGCTTCAGGGAATTTCGATCTGAACTCTTTATTTAATCGACTGGGGGTAGACTGTTCTCGTTCTATTGACCATGTCTCTCGATATTCCGTCTAGTTCTTTTTTTTTTTTTTTTTTTAAGTGATCGTTACTTAGTACTCATCAGTTTATCTAAACCAAATCTTTATCGCTTGGGGTAAATGTATTAAGTAAACATTTAGCTAAAAGATTCCAAGTCAGAAAACATAGTTGTGGACCTCTTTTTTCAATACTTTGTCGGATAATTTGTTTCATTTACTTGAAAACAAAGATCTTCAAAAAAAATATTTATCTTTATAATACTGGACAAACCAAGAGTGTGAGACTCATCTTCGCAAGGAGGTTTCCAACTAGCGTCCAGTTGGCTGATGATTCCAGTGTGGATATTGTGCTCAATAAATACTTTATTCAACAGAGGGACATGTATTAAGTAACAATCTTGTATATTTTTGTCACCCAGCTAGACGCTAGTTGGAAACCTGCTTGCGAAGGTGAGTCCCACACTATTGATTGTTCAAATACGAGCAATGGTAACTTTGAAGAAAAATGAAAACGGGACAGATAAAATTAGTTCCAATTCCAGTCAGTTCCACGCACAAGTATCCTTGGGAAATGTATGAATCACTTCTTATCTCCCCACCAATGGGTTAATTAATACGATTGTATCGGTAAATCATTATCTTCATAAAATTCTTACAATCTAAAAATATTTTCTGGTTTTAAATAACCTCCAAAAGATTGTTTTTTTGTGGTTTATCAGTAATCTATGATCGTATTGCGGTTAGTGACTCTGTTGTGTCACCATATATATGTAGAGAGGCCTTGGTAGTAGCTGGTCATCTAAAGCAGATGATTAACCAAACATTTATCATGAAAAAAAAACGACTTATCGAGAAATCGAAATAATATAAATTAAATTTTCATTTCCTAGAAATAGAACATTATAAGGTGTAGAAATGTGTTAAATCCCTTCTCTCTGACCCTGAAAAGGAAAGCTAGTGGATGTCACTAAAAAAACAACACGGCACGTCATGTCATAAAAGGCTGCGTTGCCCATGATTTCTGCGTTACATCCTATCTTAGCGATGTCTACCAAAAGATTGTCTCCGTAAAGACAGATCTTCACTTAGTGGCCATTAAGGGTCATATGACAGGCCAAACGTGCTGCATACTAATTGGAGGTAAAGAAAGGACGTTAACTCAACAGAGCCAGAGAGGCCGTTTATCTTAAAACCTTATCTGTAAACGGTAAAAAAGAATAGATGGGAAGAAAAGGATGTTGAAATAAAAAATGCAGAGGAGAAAGGGACGTTGAAAGAAGGGAGATACGAAGAAAAGTTTTTGTTTTACGGCATATCAACCACAATGGGTTGTCTAATACCGACAAAATTTCCTTTTTTTTCCCTTTTTTTTTTCTTTTTCCCTTTTTTTTTTTTTTTCCCTTTTTTTTTTCTTTTTCCCTTTTTTTTTTTTTTCCCTTTTTTTTTTTTTTTTCCTTTTTTTTTTAAAAAATGTGTAGCTGGTAATATTTATTTTAAAAATGTATAGTTTGTTTTGTTTTGTGGCAAATTAACCTCAGTGTGTTATTTAATGCTGACAAGATTCTTATTTCTGGTAATATTTATTGCTGATACTAAATTCTTTAAAAAGTATTTCTGGTATTAAAATCTATTTTTACACTTTCATAGTGTTTTGAGTCAGGTTGTGGGGTCAACTATTTGCCCATAGCTAGGACCCTAACCGGGTCAGGGTGGACCTGGGAACACCAGCAATTAAGAGATGGTTTCACACTCCTCAAAACCTTCTGGTTAGAGGCTTTGCTGTTGGACGTAGTTTATCGTCATACCCAGGACGCAGACGAAGAAAGAAACAGAAAATTTACCGGGAAAAGAGAATGGAAATGAATTAAAATAAAAAGTGAAAAGATAAAGATAGAAAAAAGTTTCAACTCTCGTCAGAAATCTATTATTTCTGCAAATTGTGGCCACCACCTGCGCAAAACCCCAAACATCTTTTTATTAGTGGAATTTATGTCGAACAGATGATGTAAATAAGTAGCGAAAGAGAAACAATCTATCGGCATCTATTTATTGATTCACTGATTTCTTTCTTTCTTATTTAAATTGAGTCATGAGTATTTTTGCCATAGGACGGGAACGAATTTTACGTACGAATGTATCATCCTTATTACTAAGCATACGTGGTAGTTAAGAACAAAAGTTGGAGTCCACTAACATACCTTGTCTTTTGCACAGCAGTGGCAGCGTACACGGTGGATTAAAGGAAAATGTCACTCTCCTCTAGAAAAAAAACTCAAGGCCACATACAATAATAGCATAAAAAACATTATCCCACCTGCACAAACAGCTTATATTTTTCTAACGCTACAGACTCACTGAGGGATTTTTTTTTCTTAAATGACAACCAATTTCGAGAGATCAACGAAAACTTTTTAGACGTAATTTTGCTCAAAAGTTATTGAAAAAAAAAGCTGTCCGATAAGAAGCAAGAAGGCCTTGTATATAATGATGAATATATAGTTGAGTAAAAGGTATTTCATTTTTTGAAGTTGACAAATAAAAACAAAGTATTTATCGGTGTGGCCTGTTTAAAGGAAGACGAAGGTAGGTTGAACAAGTGTATTGAAAATACAGATATATACAAAGCAAGAGTGTTAGCAATAAGCAGTTAGAAGTGTACGTCCGAGCGGTAGGTTAACACTGCGTTTCCGCTGCCCTACGACTCTATTTAACAGTCCCACCCCACGAGGAATGTATGTGGCACAAGGACGAGTTTAACGTGGGTTTCTCCGAGCCTGTAGGCTCGACCAGAAATATTTCCTTTGAACCCGCATAAGCGGGTTCGGGATCTGTCTAACTTCCCGGACGAAACTTTGCCCTTCGGCAAAGCCTCGTCCGGGTTCCTCTCTGCCAAAGCAGAGAGTTCGACAGAAGTCGCACACAGTCAGAGACTACGTCTCGGCTGCCCTACGACTCCACCCTAGAAAGTCTCGCAGTATTTAAGAGATGAGGAAGAGTTCATTCTACTGTAGGAAGGTTTACCACAACATTTATGACTCATCTTCAGCTTTACTCTTACATTTACAACAGTTCCATACAAGTTCGACAACTTGAAATTAAAAAAACAAGTAGCAGCTTTGGACCAGATTGAACTTTTTCTATACCGCCAATCATTCATAATCATCGCCTTAGACAATTGTAACAATTTACTTTCCTGCAAAATTCTTCCTAAGTTTTTAATGTAACAAAAAAATTGTCTGGGACTAAATACCCCACCATCGACATAGTTACCAAACTTATCTACCTCTATAGCAACACACCATTCAACGTGGTGTAATGATTAACAAGGTTGTTTCACTAGATCACTTACGACTAAGTAGTGAGATCGATTCACACTGGGTGCCCTATACTTTCGGCTTTGCGTTGCCTCTAAGCTATTCTTAGTAAATCACTATAACAGAAACAACTTCGTGAAGTACCCGGGCTGGGATCCAATTTACAAGCAATGATATTCGTGACGAGGTTGATCATCGCTGGACGACAGACACCCTCACATTTTACTAGCCAAAGATGCCTTCCAAAAGTTCGGTCACGTACAGGGTGTCGCAAAAAAAATGACATTTTAAATGTGAATATCTGAGTAACTAGATGTTCCAGGTAAAAAAAAAAAAAAAAAGGCTTCATGTTGAACGAGGAAAGATTCATTTATCAAAATTCGAACAAAATATTCAGATTTGTACAGGGTGGTCCAAAAGTCTTGTCACCTACTATTTAAAAGTAATGAGAACAAGTAATACAAATCACATGTACTGGATTCATTTTATTCACTTTCTTTAACACTGTCATACATCGAGAAGGTCTGTATGAACATCATTTTCTTGGCAAAAATAATTCTGCTCATATCCTGCGTGATATTGTGCTTTGTTGATTGTTTCACGACGCCCTCTAATTGATGGGTATTCTGGTATCATTCATGTGAAAAACTCTCCTTGATAATACCCCACAGAGCGTTGAAATAGAAAATTATATTATGTGAGCAGGGGTGACAAGACTTTCAGATCACCCTGTAGATTTGATAACCGATTTCAAAAAGCTTCATAAATGTCCAATATGCACACCACCAGTGACACGACACACGTCAGGTCGGTAGCCCATCTCCTGTCAGACACGCTGTAGCATGTCTTGTGCAATATTCTCCAGAATTCCAACATTAGGACAGTACCTCCCACATTGCGTTAGTCAAAATGGCTTCGACGACTGTGTAGATTTTCCTCTTGTACGCGTATAGTCACTCCCTTCTAATGGAGTTTGGTATCAGAAGTTTGACATATAGACGATCAAGATGTACTCTCCCTAAATTTCTGGATGGATTGAAACTGTAATATCTGTACTGTCTTCATCTTAATTATGATGGAAGCTTGACTCCGAGGATTCAAACCCTATGACAGCACCTCCCTCATTACACTAAAGAAAGGGGTTGGTGGATACCAACTTGTGACTGTGGTCGCTGATATTGAACAATTATTGTCCTTGTACATATGTAGGCACCCCACATTAAACGGAAATTTGTCATATTCAACCTACATTAACTACAAGATCAAAATGTAGTAACTGTTCTTTTGCTTCCGGACGGTTCAGCGCCGAGCAATGGTCAAAAAATGATACCTGGAATTCTAATTCCAGTTTTTCACCTTGGCCTATATGCATGCAAATGGTCACTCCCCATAACAATCTATATCCGAGGTGTTTGGGTAGGTATATATAGAAAATGTTCCCCATTCTCTGACGTTCGGGCTGGAATCAAATTATTGTTTCTATTCCATCTTGCTCATAAAGTTATGAGTGAAGCTTGGTTCAGGGGATTCCGACCGTGCAGTGACACTTTTTCCTCATTGCATTAAAAAAGGAGGGGGGTGATATATACTAAAACCTGCGTGGTAGTGGTCGTGGAGATTGAGAAATGTTTCTACTTGGACGGTATGTACAGCACACCGACATTAAACCAATCTCTCTGGGAGGTGGGTAAATTTCTCTTCTTAAAGTGTTACATAGAGAGAAACACGAAACTCACGATGTTCATTAGCTAGCTAGCTAGGTATGGAAGATACAGACAGACAATGAAGATAGATAGACAGACAGACAATGAAGATAGATAGACAGACAATGAAGATAGATAGACAGACAATGAAGATAGATAGACAGACAGACAATGAAGATAGATAGACAGACAGACAATAAAGACAGACAGACAGACAGACAGACAATAAAGACAGACAGACAGACAGACAGACAATAAAGACAGACAGACAGACAGACAATGATGGAAGACAGACAGACAGACAGACAATGATGGAAGACAGACAGACAGACAGACAATGATGGAAGACAGACAGACAGACAGAGACAATGATGGAAGACAGACAGACAGATGGAAGACAGACAGACAGACAGATGGAAGACAGACAGACAGACAATGATGGAAGACAGACAGACAGAGACAATGATGGAAGACAGACAGACAGACAGAGACAATGATGGAAGACAGACAGACAGAGACAATGATGGAAGACAGACAGACAGAGACAATGATGGAAGACAGACAGACAGAGACAGACAATGATGGAAGACAGACAGACAGAGACAGACAATGATGGAAGACAGACAGAGACAGACAATGATGGAAGACAGACAGACAGAGACAATGATGGAAGACAGACAGACAGAGACAGATGGAATGATGACAGAGACAGACAATGATGGAAGACAGACAGACAGAGACAGACAATGATGGAAGACAGACAGACAGAGACAGACAATGATGGAAGACAGACAGACAGAGACAGACAATGATGGAAGACAGACAGACAGAGACAGAACAATGAAGACAGACAGACAGAGACAGACAATGATGGAAGACAACAGATGGAGACAGACAATGATGGAAGACAGACAGACAAGACAATGATGACAATGATGGAAGACAGACAGACAGACAGACAATGATGGAAGACAGACAGACAGACAAACAATGATGGAAGACAGACAGACAGACAAGACAGACAGACAGAGAGAATGATGGAAGAAGACAGACAGAGAATGATGGAAGACAGACAGACAGAGAATGATGGAAGACAGACAGACAGAGAATGATGGAAGACAGACAGACAGAGAATGATGGAAGACAGACAGACAGACAATGATGGAAGACAGACAGACAATGATGGAAGACAGACAGACAGAGACAGACAGACAATGATGGAAGACAGACAGACAGACAGACAGACAATGATGGAAGACAGACAGACAGACAGACAGACAATGATGGAAGACAGACAGACAGACAGACAGACAATGATGGAAGACAGACAGACAGAGACAGACAGACAATGATGGAAGACAGACAGACAGAGACAGACAGACAATGATGGAAGACAGACAGACAGACAGACAGACAGACAATGATGGAAGACAGACAGACAGACAATGATGGAAGACAGACAATGATGGAAGACAGACAGACAATGACAAGACAGACAGACAATGATGGAAGACAGACCAATGATTTATACGAATTGGGGTTAGAATCCTCTTTTATATATATATATATATATATATATATATATATATATATATATATTTTTTTTTTTTCATTTCAGTTTCCATGCATCTCAGATCTATCTTTTGCTCATCTAACACCCAAAAGTACAGCCTTCTACAAATCTTTGTGTTCGGATTAACAAATAACACATGCTTCATAAGACACACAAAGATTTATTTGCCCCTCTTCTTTTTTTTTTTTGCCTCTTAACGCTGAAATGACAGTGACCTTAATATTGTTTGTTCTCTTTTACACTACTAAATGCCCTGCCTACGAAATTTACTGCCGTTTCTTTTTTTCCTTTTTCAACATTTTTTTTCTCTTCCTATTTTTGTTCTTTTGTTAATTGCCTTTATTTCCACTCTCCATAATTTTTTTATTTTTTTATTCTAACAAATGGAATAACAACACTAAATCTTTCTTCTTGGCGTTTCTCCGCAATTTTCTTCTTTCCCGCCCCAATTATTTTCGATTTTTCAGTCTATGGGAAACATTAAGACGAATGAGAATTCGATAATTTAGTAAAGTTTGTTTAATTATTGTTCGCTGGGGCAATTATTAATATTCTTGCAACTTGTTCTACACAAGTCCTCTTTAATTTTCTTCATATTATTATTTCATTCTTAAATTGTCAGCCATTCTCCTGGCAATTTAAATTGCGGGCATTATTTTTTTTAAAAAAGACCTTTTTTTAAATTGTCTACATTAACCCAAAAGTATGGGTCAAGAATACAAAAAGGTTCGTTTTATGAAAAAGAATTCTAGACAGTCCCACACCCGACAAGCATACCTTCGGAAAAAAGAATGAAAACTCTCTTCTTTATTCCAAGGACGATTTGTATCCATTTTTTTTAATTTTTTATTTTGCAAGGAGACACTTCTAGGAAGCCAGACTTAACCAATTTTATACAAAGGGTCAAATTATTGTAACTCATTCATTTATTTATTTATTGACCCCCATCCCACTGGCGTCTGATGTTTTTGATGGAATGACAAGAAATTGCTAAAAAGTCTCCGTTCTTTGTGACCGAATCTGGCGTAAAAATGGTGACCCTAAACATTAGTTATTTTATATTTTTTATTATTTTTTTTATTTTTAATTCGTTTGTCCCCAATATATTGCTTGTGCATATTTTCTTTTCTTTCTTTAAATTTGCGTGCAATTTAAGTGTATTGTCTTTCTTCCTTCCTTTTTGCATTAGGGGGAATATGCAGCGATTTTTTAAATTTTATTTGTTTTTATTTTTAATTTTATTTTAGAATTACTTTTTTCTTAATTTACGATACTTTATTTTATTTTTATTTTATTTTTAATTAAAAGTATTTCGTAAAGTTTTTAGTTACGGTAATTTTAATTTTTTTAAATATTTTTAATGTGTATTTTTTTTTTTTTCCTTCATTTTTTCTGTCTTTCTTTTTCTTAATATTTTTGGGCTTATTTTATTTGTGACTTTTTTTCGTTGGTGTGTGTGTGTGCTCGCGCACGTTGTACCTTTTTTTTTTTTTTAAATTTTGTATTTTTTTTTTTTTCTCATTTTGTTCACAATGCTTCTAATTTATTAAATTCCACTCTATATTGCTGACAATGGTAGCCAGCGCGTTCAACTGTGTCTTAGCAGAATCAAGGGATGAATGGTGGGTCGAGTGAAAGGTAACTTTGTGTTTAGTTTGCTTGTAAATAGAAGTCATTCGTGATTGTCAATGAAATATAATTAGTTTTTTTGTGGGACACTTTCACACATACCTTTCTTCTATGCCACACCTGCTTCTAATATCCTCTTTCTCCTACCCGCATACATACCAAATATTTTCTCTCTCTCTCACTCGTGTCTCCCTTCCATTTACCTTTCTCGAAATTGCACTTCCTCCCCTAACACTGTATACGTCTTATTCCTCCGTCCCCGGGGTTCCATTTCTTTTCTTGCTTATTATTTATTAAACTTCCACGAGGACCGGAAGAAGGTCAAATAAAATCGAGAGAAAGAGAATATAGGTAGGAAGACTGTGTTTCGCCAATCATCTTAGTAAAAGAAGGCCTGCATTTTTATTATTCTGTCTTTCGGGCTTGTGCACGTAGTTTCTTTATCAGTTTTTTTATTTTTCTTCTTTTCATTCCATTTTCTTCCTTACTATATCGCCTTGTCTTTGTAAATGTGTCATCTCCTTCATTTTTTTCTCTCGTTTTCTCTATTTATTCTCAGCTTCATTTCCTTTGCAAATGTCTGTTCCTTTCTTTCTACTATTTTTTTTTTTGTGCTTTCTTCTTCTCACTCTCCCCTCCTTTTTACTTCCTCTATCTCTCTTTGTACATTGTCCTCTACTCTCTCCATTTGTTTGTTTCTTTATTTTTCTACTATTTTTATTACTGTCTGCACTTTTCTTCTCTCCTCCTCTTTTTCCATTATGCCCCTATCTCTCCGAACGTAAAAAGGGAGGGGAGAGGAGGACATCTCTCCCCTCCCTTTTTACGTTCGCCTCCTCTCCTTCCCTACGTTCGCCTCCTCTCCTTCCCTACGTTCGCTTTCTCTCCCCCCTTCCCTTTTTACGTTCGCCTTCACTTCCTACCTCCCTTTTTATGTTCGCCTTCACTTCCTCCCTCCTTTTTACGTTCGCCTTCTCCCTCCCTTTTTACGTTCGCCTCCTCTCTCTCTTTGTACTTTCGCCTCCTCTCTCTCTTTGTACTTTCGCCTTCTCTCCCTCTCTTTGTACTTTCGCCTTCTCTCCCTCTCTTTGTACTTTCGCCTTCTCTCTCTCTCTTTGTACTTTCGCCTTCTCTCTCTCTCTTTGTACTTTCGCCTTCTCTCTCTCTCTTTGTACTTTCGCCTTCTCTCTCTCTCTTTGTACTTTCGCCTTCTCTCTCTCTTTGTACTTTCCCTTCTCTCTCTCTTTTGTACTTTCTTCTTCTCTCTCTCTTTTTTCGCCTTCTCTCTCTCTCTCTCTTTCTCTCTCTTTGCACTTTCTTCTCTCTCTCTCTCTTTGCACTTTCGCCTTCTCTCTCTCTCTTTTGCACTTTCGCCTTCTCTCTCTCTCTCTTTTTTACTTTCGCCTTCTCTCTCTCTCTCTTTGCTTTCGCCTTCTCTCTCTCTCTCTTTGCACTTTCCTTCTCTCTCTCTCTCTCTTTGCACTTTCCCTTCTCTCTCTCTCTCTCTTTGCACTTTCGCCTTCTCTCTCTCTCTCTTTGCACTTTCGCCTCTCTCTCTCTCTCTTTTGCACTTTCGCCTTCTCTCTCTCTCTCTCTTTGCACTTTCGCCTTCTCTCTCTCTCTCTTTGTACTGTGGCCTTCTCTCTCCCTCCCTTTTAACTTTATCCTACTCTCTCTTCTCTCCCTTTTTTCTGTACTTCCTTGTCTCTCATTCTTCCTTTGTACTTCCTTGTCTTCCTCTCTCATTCTTCTTTTGTACATAGCAGATTCTTCTTTGTACTTTTATCAAGAATCTTTAAATACATAGAAACACCAAGCAAGATGTGACTGCAATATCCAATGCATGGATGAATGGTAGACTTATAAATGTGTAAGATAGATTCTGGTGAGGAAAAATTGCATGACACAGTGAACCAAATTTCCTAGCATCAGACTTAGCCAATGATTCAATGTAATTTTTTTTTACTTAATGTTAGCAGAAAATATTAACCTTTGAAGGCATACAGAGAGAAGGCAAAAAAACACCCACATATTGTATGATACTGGTGAAATGAGCCTTTATTGAGTTATTGGTTTGATTTCTACAGATTATCAACCCTTTGCAGGTTATGTAAAACCAGAAAATGTTTTTAGAATGTAAAGAATTTTTATTTATTTTTTAGAAAATTATCTACATGTGCAAGAAAAAAAAAATTGAGGTGTACCTGTACAAGCATTAAAATCTCATCCAGATTCCATTTGCATCCAATTCCTAAAATTTATTTATTGCATTTATGAATGATGTTCAAATGTTAGAGAAAGTGATAATATTAGCTAAAATAATAATTTTCTTTTACTTTTTTTTAATCATATGGTAATATTTTAGTATATTATTATAGTAAATTAAATAAAGACTACTCTCTTTTTCTTGTTTTATTCTGTATATATCTATTTTTAATGTATATTTTAATGTAGAGAATTTTCTCAACTTATCACATAATTTAGTGGTATATTGTTCTGGTAGATCAAGTACTGCAAAATTCATTCAATGTTTTTTTCATTATTCAACTGATTAATAATTTTATTTTTCCCTTGCTTTATTTTTTTAGTGAAAACCAAATTGTAAATAATCAGAATTTCTCTTAAATTTTAGTTCCTTATTTTAACTTTTGTTTTGCATGAAACACATTATTGCAGAAGAAATAAAGAAAAAAAAAATTGAATTCTTAAAGAGTGAAAGAAAGAGTAAAAGAAAGTGAGACAGAAAGAGGGTGAAAGAAAGAGAGTGAGAGAGACGGTGAAAGAGAGTGAGAGAGACGGTGAAAGAGGGTGAGAAAGACGGTGAGAGAGACGGTGAAAGAGAGTGAAAAACTGAATGAGGAAATAATGATAAAAAAAATATTCTGTAATAAGCTGTTTACTCTAATCTCTTCAGATGAAAATTAAACATTTGAAAGTGAAGAAAGAAAAGGGTCTTGGAATTTCTGATTTTGAGTCCTCACTTTCACCCCCCTCCTTTTTCACAACATTTTATGGGGGATGATTGGTGCTAAAATAAAATCCAGATATAAAAAATGATAGCTTTAAAAACATTGACAGTTGAATACTCCATTTATTTTTTTTTTTTTTTTCACTTTTCTAATTTTTTCCTCCTTTTTAAATTGACTTCTTTCTTTTCTTAACAGTTTTTATTCCTTTTATCATTTTTCCACCCCTGACTTTGAATGCTGATGGTCATTATTAATTGAAGAAAAAAAAAACAGGTTTCGTTTGACCTTCAACTATAAAGAAATGTGAAAAAAGAATTGTTCTAAAGAAATGTAAAAACTGCCAAAAAATATTTTAAAAATGAAGGAAGTGTTTTAACTGCTTGATGTTTTGTATTACGAAGATGTTCATGAAAAAGTTTTTAAGAAAATAAATATAGGAATAAAAAGATGATTTAATTTTAAAAAAAAATAAGAGTACGCGGAAACAATTTGTAAAATTATATGAACAAAAATTAAAACCTTAATTCATAACCTTATTTTTTAAAAATTTAAATTTAAAAATCTAAGTTCAAATTCCATGACAGTTTGTTGCTTATTTTTCCCAAATGCCCTTGCAAAAGGCATGAACTCATCTCTAATTTACTAAAATATATAAAATATTAATTTTTCTTCAATTAAAAAGAAGATGAGTACACTGCTGTTCGATAAAAATGACTCACCTGATTTTTTTTACTAAAAATATTTTTTGTCTATTGTTTTTGGGGTTAAAATAATTTTTAATGTTACTAATATAAAGACCCCTTCCCGACCACCTAGAAAAAAGTTTATTCACCCTAAGGTATTCTATTGATAATTATAAATTTGGATATAAATGAGATTCAGGAAAAAAACTCTGTGCAAAAAAATTGACTCAGATATCGCATTCTAATGATTAAACTGGTAAATTTAAAGAGCTTTTGACAAAATATTGAAAATTATTTTACAATACACTCAGAACAATATTCTAGACAATTCTAGAACAGCTTAAATTAAATCTAGAGTATTCCAGAAAGCCTCATACAGTATAAAAAACAGCTTGAAATAGCTACTGACTAACCAGATGAATGGGTACAAACACGCATCAGAACCACTTAAGGCATCTATTATTGCCCTCTCAAAAGCAGGCAAGTCTTTGAGAGAAATTGGAGAAATTGCTATAACTTCGCAATCAACTGTCTCTCGAGTGCTTAGGGCACATTATGATGCCACTCCTGCTCCAAGGAAGGGAACAAGGGGATTAAAGAAAAAGATTGATGATAGAACTGGCAGGGTAATCAAGAGAGAAGTGAAGAATAGGACTATAACTAGCCAAGAAATTGCAGCCAGTCTAAGCGAAGAGCAAGGTGTTAGTCTTACCTCTTCAACAATCCGTCAGTGGCTGTTAGAACAAGGCTATAAATCTTGTGCACAAAGATTTAAGCCACTAATAAGCAAAGCCAACAAAGCCAAGAGACTTGAATGGGCTCACTATTACAAAAATTTCACCGTAGAAGACTGGAAGAATGTTCTCTTCTCTGATGAAATGAAAGTTGAGCTAAATTCAAAGGATAAGGTGAGTCACTTTTATCGAACAGCACTATCATTTTTTAAGTAGGAATTTATATATCTAAAATGTATCGACAGAACATATAACTGGATTTGAAGATTATCATGGCACAATTTCTTACTTAGATATCTTTGTTTTGACCTTGTGTCATACATAATTAAACATGGTAGGTGCATGATCAAGTGGTTAGAACATTTGCTTTCCAATCATGAGACCTGGGTTCAAATCTCATCATTTCAAGAAGGTGACTTCTTTGGTTATCCCTGCATGTGGCGCCTTTGTAAAGTGCTTCTAAACCATACCACAGATTGACTAAAGCCAAATTGAACTTTGGTAGATAGACTTGTATGCCAATTGTTGTACTAACACAAAGTCTCAAGTCATCCTGACTGAGGGTTTGAGTATATTGACTTTGTTCAACCTGTTAATCATTCCAGATGATGCACACTCTCTCCCAGAAACTGTAACTAAGCCCCGCTCAGCAGAGTTGCAGTATAAACCACAAATGTGCCTGAGCAGGTGTCTGCAATAAGGATTGGTTAGCCACCTTAGCAACCAGCCATTAATTGTGTATTCCCCACTTAAACTAGATATCAGTTTGAGCCCAGGTAAAAAGACAGGATATCAAAATGTTGAAGTTTCTAGGCCATTCAGCCTTGAATGACCTACAAACTATGGGTTAAATAGCAGGGTAGACTGGTCTCTCATGACTTCGGTGGGAAAGATTCTAAGATAAGGAAAACATTGAATTTCTAACTATGGAAAAGGCAATGGAAAAGCACTCAACTATATTTCCCAAGAATGCAGGATAATTCATATTATAAAAGAAAAGGAACCTGTGGAGAGCCATGATTGCCTACATCCTGAAAGGATATATTTTTAAAAAAATTAAAAATCCAATTTTTTTTAAGCTTTCTTAGTTTAATGAATAATAAAACAAAAACTTAATAAATAAAATCTCAAATGAAATTCTTCTATATGCCGTGTCCCTTGAAGATGTTGGCAAACATGGCTCTCCACAACTTCCTGTCCTTTGTAGTTCTTGGTAAATTATGTACCACTCTTCTCTGTTCCACTTGCTTTCAATATGTCCTGAGTGTCAAATTTATGCTATGAATACATTACGCAAAAATAACCATTTTTAAAGAGATTTTTCTCTAACCAACCTAACGTTTCTTTCAAGCGAAATAAAACATCAGACAGATTTTAATAAATGCAAGCGTTCACCCTCAAAGCTCCGCTGGAGTTTCAGATCGTGGTACTCCAGAAAACACACAGAGAAATACGTTCGTTGTGCAACAACATGTGTCAAGTCAATTCACAAATTCAGAGAGAAATATCACGATTTCTTCAAAAGGTGGCAATTGTACTAATTCCCATTTAATATACGCCGCCCAATGTACCAAACATAACCTGATTTATGTGGTTTGCGCAACGGAAAAACTAAATAAGATTCAATGGTCACAGGTATGATGTCCGACAACAAAGTGACATTAACAGAGCTTGATGAACGTTTTATTACAGATGAGTGTAATTTCGACAAATATCGTAAGATGCACATTCTGAAAAATCTACCAACCTTGCGACCCTTAAAACGCATGAGGATAGTTACGTATGCAAACTACTAACTTCACGCCTCTGGGGAATGAATAGAATGAGTCCCATAAGATTTGTACGAAGCTGTTTCATTAATTCCTCATTTTTAAGGCTGCAACCCTTGGCAAACCGTTAGATGGCCAGTACCGGGAAAGGGGGTGATATTTTCCTTAGTTCTATGTCAGTTTCATTAAATAAACAATTTAGGTTCAATCTGACTTCTAATCAACCTCTTTTTTTTTCTTTTTTTTTCACATTCCAAGCAAAAAAGGTGTGTACTACCATGATTATTACAGTCTTTACATTATTGTCAGTGGCTTGTAATTCACACAGCTAATACAAGAAACAATCTTTTTAAAACAATTTCGTCCGACTCCTCATTATCTAACCAAATGTCAGTATTAACAATGAACTTGTAAGTTTCAAAAATTCAAATGCACAAAAATAGGTTTCGTTTTATTTTCACTATTAAAATAATGATCAATCTGACACCTTTTCAACAGTTTTTTTTTTCATTCCAAGTAATTAATAAGGCCGCTGTGATCTTTGTTTACGTTTCTACCAAAATTAATACAAGACAGTCTTTACTTAAGTCATGCGCTTTTAATTGCCACCAATATTAAGACTAAAACCAGAAACTCTTTGTAGTTTGATAGCAGTATTCGGAAAGCTACTTGACTAATCTTGAATTTTTTTTCTCGCTGCTTATCGTTTACAGCCATAAGCACAAAATAAGAAAGTTATATTGAAGGAAAATTACAATTTATTGACAGAACTAATTACTTAAAACTAGATCCTTTACTTAAGTCATATGTTTGTAATTCACACTAATATTATGACTAAAACCACAGTACTAAAGGAAGATGAAACGAATTTTTTTTTTTTTTAAACTTTTTCCAGTCCCTCAGTTCTTAATCTCATTCGCTTGCAACTAAGTTTCCTTATGGTTTTGATCATTTTCGTTTTATTTCTCTTCCAGGCTAATCTATTGTGATATAAAACACACACACACACACACACATATACATATATATATATATATATATATATATATATATATATAGGGGTATTTCTTTGTATTCAGGCTGAATGTTTCTTTTTTGCCAGTGTTCTCGTTTGTTACACCGCTGAGGTAGTAGTGTGCCTTCCATCTCATTCTTCTTATAAGACTTTTGATTTTTTTCAGTTAGAAGTTATAGGAAGATTGGGCGGGTATAGGGATGTTTTTCAGTGAGTTCCCTTATCCATTTTTGTAAGAATAACAGAAGTGCTCACCCTATGAGGAAGCTAAGTATATATATATATAATATAAGAAATATAGTCATAAGATGTAGTATATTTATGAGATAAAGTGCTCAGTATCAGAGCGTGTATAAATATAAAAGTGGACATTGAAGTCAACACTTAGAGGCAACAGTCTGTTTCATGCTAGAAGCAATTGTCAGGACGATTGCATCTAGCATGAAACAGACTGTGCTGACTAATGTTCTATATATATGTTCATATATATATATATATATATATGATCAGGTATTGAACCCACACTCTTTGGGTCCTGTCACTGGATCTAACCAATGCCTTTATTCACTGTGCCATGTATCCTCAAGGACACAGTGGATAAAGGCTTTGGTTAGATCCAGTGACAGGACCCAAAGAGTGTGAGTTCAATACCCAGTTAAGGCAGTGGAGAACTTTCAGAGGGAAATTAACAGGAGATAACTAACTGACATCCATTAAACATGGCACGTGGAAGTAGAACAGTCTACCCCAGTAAGCGAAATGAAGGGTTAAGTTCAACATTCCAACCACCTGAAGAAGGCCGGAGCGTACAATGGCTGAAACATTGTAATAAATATGGCGACAAACATGAGGACAATAGTCCGAATAATGTAAATAAGGTTGCCTCTCTGTCATTTCTATAAATGCTTTCATGGTAATTGTTTGAATGAGATTTTCACTATGGTACCTAGCATTTTTTTTTTAATTTAATTTAAGTGCAGCACTAGACTGGTATGGAGATTTCATCTATTTACAGTTGAGCTGACTAGATGTAAGTTCTATGTTAACAGTTTCATCTCTTGCACTTTTCACTTGTGGAACTTCTTTCTGGCTCCATGCTTTACAACCAAATTTAATCTGCAAACATTTAAATGCAATGTCAATCGCTATCTACTGTCCAACTTATTACTCTCTTCTCTTTCTGCTCATTATTATGGTTTCAGTTCATAATTCTTCCACACCCTGTAACCCCTTGTGTTTTAGTAGCATTATTGTCTTGCTTGGGATCATTCCAATTTAAAAAAAAAAAAAAAAAGAACAAGGAAACTGCCTGCTAACTAAAACCTGTAACCCTATTAGTGTCATAAGAACACCATATATACTACTGCTGGAGTAGCAGTAAGTATTTCCTGGGTGAGATAGCGTGAAATAACCCAGCCCTTTCCAGTTTTTCTTTCTTCTAGACTTAGTCTAGGGGAAGGAAATCTAGGTTGTATAGCCTTGTGTGTCAACTGGTCTAGGAGAAGGACAACTTTGAATTTAAAACCTGAAGAGGGTCTGTCTTTCTATTTACACATGGCTGGACAGAGAAGATATGGAATCATACTTTCCCCAAGGGTAATAGTCCATAAGTGAATGTAATGAACTCAACCAGAATTCAAACTAAGCTCTCCAATTCCACAATCCGCGCCACTATTCATTACCCCCCCCCTGCTTCCATTAACCTATGTAGCAAGCTTGTGTAAATAGATTGCAGAACAGAAAAGGATATTAAAATGACAAATATTGCTGAGAGCTCCAAAGGATAGGAAGTCATAAAGAGACATTATCACCCACATCCTGAAGGGAAATGGGACATAGAATTTTTTTTTCTCACTGTCCTTTTATAAAAAGCAGAGAGAGAAAAAAAAAGAAGTGAGGAGATGGGCGCCTCTTGGATGCTGATGTTATGTTGACAATGACGGTACATTAACATTATTGTATACTGGCAAAAGAATTACCATTTGTCATGGCATAATTGCTCCAGAGCTATTGATGAAACCTCAAAAGGATTTGAAACCACAAGCATACAAAAAGATTTTATTATCAACCCTACTGCCATTTTGATTTTTAATTTCCTTTTTTTTTCTTCTTCTTCTTCAGTTCTTTCTTTCTATTTTTAATTTTCTCTGTTATTTAAACATTCTTTTTTGTCTATCATCCTCCATACTTTCCTTACTTTTATTTTTTTTTTTTTTTTACTCTCTAGTTGTTGTTATGTCCTCTCCTTTTTATTTTGCTCTTTTCTCTTTTTACTACTTTTTTTTATTCCTTTTTACTTTTCTCATTCTTTGACTCCTCTTCCTTTCTCTTATGGTGACTTCCTCTGATCTTCTACTCATTTCTTTCTTTTTATTCTTTTCCTCCTTTTTCAAATACAGTGTAACCCGGATATAAGAGATTTTCTCTGGTCCCAAATTAGAGCCTGTGTTAATGTATATAAAATTGACCAAATCCGGATATAAGAGAAACCCGGATATAAGAGACAACTCTTAAATTAGAGCCTGTGTTAATGTATAAGAAAAGACCAAACCCGGATATAAGACCCGGATATAAGATTTTCTTCTCCGGTTCCGACAACTTCTCACATCCAGGTTAACTGTATTGTCTTTTGTTCATCTATCTTTTTTAGCTTTCTTTTATCGTCTGTTATCTCCTCTCTGTATCGAGATTTTTACATATTCTCTTTTATGTCTCTTGCATCCCAACTTTTTTTCTTTCTTTTTTCCCTTTTATTTTCTTTCTCTTTTCTCATTTTTCACTTTGTCCATATCTCAAATGCCTTCATTTTGTTTCTTTTATTTTTCTTTGATCACTATTATACTAACTTTCCTTCTCCCCCTTTCCTCCTTTTTCTCGTCCGTCTTTGCCTCTCTCTTTTCTCGCCCGTCTTTTGCCTCTCTCTTTTTCTCGTGTCTTTTGCCTCTCTGTTTTTCTCCCGTTTTTTTTGAGTTCAATTCTCGCAAGAATTTTATTTCTTTTCTCGTAGAAATAGTCTTGGTGTTTTTATACATATTGCCTCTATATTTATATATATTTATATATATTTATAACCCGTTTTGCCTTCTAAAGAAAGAATATGTTCATAAATCTCGCCCGTCTTTGCCTCTCTCTTTTTCCGTCTTTGCCCTCTATAAGAGACCCTCTTTTTCTCGAGAAACCTCTCTATTTTTTCGCCCGTCTTTGCCTCTCTCTTTTCTCGAGCCTTTTTTCTCGTCCTCTCTTTTTCTCGCCTGTCTTTGCCTCTCTATAAAAATAGACCAAACCTCTCTCTTTTCTCGCCCGTCTTTGAATCTCTCTTTTTCTCGCCCGTCTTTTTCTCTCCGGTCCCGTCTTTGCCTCTCTCTATTTCTCGGTTCTTTGCCTGTATAATTTCTTTTGTTCATCTATCTTTTTCTCGCCCGTCTTTATCGTCTCTTTTCCTCGCCCTCTTTGTATCGCCTCGCCCGTTTTGCCTCTCTCTTTTTTATGTCTTTGCCTCTCTCTTTTCCCTTCTTTCCTCTCTCTTTTTCCTACTCTTTGCCTTTTTTTCTCCCGTCTTTTCTCTTTTTTTCTCCTTTTTTTGCCTCTTTTTCCGCCCGTCTTTGCCTCTCTCTTTTCTCGCCTCTTTGCCTTCATTTTATCGTTTTTGCTCTTTTTTTTTTCCCGTTTTGCCTCTCTCTTTTTCCGCCCGTCTTTTCTCTCTTTTTCTCGCCCGTCTTTGCCTCTCTCTTTTTCTCCCCTCTTTGCCTCTCCTTTTCTCGCCCGTCTTTGCCTCTCTCTTTTCTCGCTCTTTTCTCTCTTTTTTCTCGCCCGTCTTTGCCTCTCTCTTTTTCTCGCCCGTCTTTGCCTCTCTCTTTTTCTCGCCCGTCTTTTGCCTCGTCTTTTTTTCTCGCCTCTTTGCCTCTCTCTTTTCTCGCCCGTCTTTTCTTTTTTTTTCGCCCGTCTTTTTCTCTCTTTTTTCTCGCCCGTCTTTGCCTCTCTCTTTTCTCGCCCGTCTTTGCCTCTCTCTTTTCTCGCCCGTCTTTGCCTCTCTCTTTCTCGCCCGTCTTTGCCTCTCTCTTTTTTCTCGCCCGTCTTTTCTCTCTTTTTCTCGCCCGTCTTTGCCTCTCTCTTTTTCTCGCCCGTCTTTGCCTCTCTCTTTTTCTCGCCCGTCTTTGCCTCTCTCTTTTTCTCGCCCGTCTTTGCCTCTCTCTTTTTCTCGCCCGTCTTTGCCTCTCTCTTTTTCTCGCCCGTCTTTGCCTCTCTTTTTCTCGCCCGTCTTTTCTCTCTTTTTCTCTCTTTTGTTCTCTTTTTTCTCGCCCTTTGCCTCTCTCTTTTCTCGCCCGTCTTTGCCTCTCTTTTTTCTCGCCCGTCTTTGCCTCTCTCTTTTCTCGCCCGTCTTTGTTCTCTCTTTTTCTCGCCCGTCTTTTTCCTCTCTCTTTTTTCGCCCGTCTTTGCCTCTCTCTTTTTTCTCGCCCGTCTTTGCCTCTCTCTTTTCTCGCCCGTCTTTGCCTCTCTCTTTTTCTCTCTCTTTGTCTCTCTTTTTTCTCCCCGTCTTTTCTCTCTCTCTCTTTGTTCTCGCCCTCTCTTTTTTTCTCGCCCGTCTTTGCCTCTCTCTTTTTCTCGCTTTTGCCTCTCTCTTTTTTCTCTCTCCGTCTTTTGTCTCTCTTTTTTCTCGCCCGTCTTTTCTCTCTTTTTCTCGCCCGTCTTTGTTCTCTTTTCTCGCCCGTCTTTGCCTCTTTTTTTCTCGCCCGTCTTTTTCCTCTCTTTTTTCGCCCCTTTGCCTCTCTTTTTCTCGCCCGTCTTTTGCCTCTCTCTTTTCTCTTTGCCTCTCTCTTTTTTTTTCCTTCTTTTCTCTCTCTCTGTTCTCGCCCCACTTCTTTTTCTTCCCTTCTGTTCTCTCTTTTTTCTCTGTTCTCGCCCTTCTTTTCTTCCCCTCTCTGTTCTCGCCCTTCTTTTCTTTCCCCTCTCTGTTCTCCTTCTTTTCTCCCCCTCTGTTCTCCCCCTTCTTTCTTCCCCCCTCTCTGTTCTCGCCCTTCTTTCTTCCCCTCTCTGTTCTCGCCCTTCTTTTTTCCCTCTCTGTTCTCGCCCTTCTTTCTTCCCCTCTCTGTTCTCGCCCTTCTTTCTTCCCCCTCTCTGTTCTCGCCCCTTCTTTCTTCCCCTCTGTTCTCGCCCTTCTTTCCCCCTCTGTTCTCTCCTTCTTTCTTCCCTCTCTGTTCTCGCCCTTTTTCCCCTCTCTGTTCTCTCCTTTTTTTTATCCCTCTCTGTTCTCGCCCTTTTTTATCCCTCTCTGTTCTCGCCCCCCTCTGTTCTCGCCTTTTTTTATCCCTCTCTGTTCTCGCCCTTTTTTTTTTTCCCCTCTCTGTTCTCGCCCTTTTTTTTATCCCCTCTCTGTTCTCGCCCTTCTTTTTTTTATCCCCTTCTTTCTTTTTTTATCCCCTCTGTTCTCCCCTTCTTTTTTTCCCCTCTCTCTCTCCCCACTTCTCCGACCCTATTATTCAACACTTTCTCTTTATCATGCTCGATCTCTCTAATTTTTTTTATCACCTTCACTACGTAAATAAGTAAATACATAAATTTCGAAAAAATATTTTAAAAAAGTCAATCAAAACAATATCCGGGGCTTAACGGGGGAGGGGAGGTCCATCTCAAAATGGCGTAAAACACTGTCAATGGAGAATCAAATAGTTCATAGAATTCATAATTGAAATCCAATTGTTGTCATTTGACGGTATTTCTTTGAAAAACACAACAATCTGTTGACAGTAAATGAAGAGAAGCAATAAATAAATGAAAAGCAAAATGAAAGACCATTTGTCCCAATCCAACCCCAAAATGGCGGAGGCCAACTCGTAATTGATTGCCATAATGGACAGGCATTACTTTATGGCCGACATCGATAAAAGCAGACGACATCTGAATCAAAGCGCCAATCGTTTTTTCCTTTTTTGTTTGGTTTTGTTATATCCTGCGAGGGAATGGGTGAAAAGACTTTAGACTCAATTGACAGTCTATTCATCCGCGCGACAGATTTCTGATAATCTTTTTATGTTCGTATTTTTTTCTTTCTTTTAATGTTTCTCTTTCCTTGATATTTCCCCCTTTTCCTTTCTTTATTCGTTTAAGGGATGATGTTTTTATTTTATCCAACCACCCACTTCCATTTTTAGGCACTTTTTTAAAATTGTATTTTAAAAATCTAATTAATTAGCGAGCTCGGAAAAAAAATTCTTTCAAGATTTATCAAATGATATCAAAATGACGTCAATGTTAGATGTTTTTTCTTCAATTTGAATCAAAGTTGTCTCTTTCTTGATGTATTTTTTTATATATTTAATGTAGCGTAATTTTTTTTTTTTTCCCTTCTTTCCTCTTTAGAATTTAATGTCCAATATATTGCTGACATCCGACAGATTCTTTTCAAAGGGGTATTAACTGGCAATATTTCTTTCATCTTATATTTTACAAGAGACTTTCAACAGTTGTTGAAAGCCTAATTCTAGTTTCGGCTTTAAAAAAAAAAAATTTCGCTTTTTTTTTTTTTAAAATCCGAAATCGTTAATACATGAGGTTTCAAAAATGAACAGGTTCATCTCCCATTAATACGTCTTTTAAATTTTTGAGCTGAATGATCTTTTTGACCTCTTTTCAGAAAGCACGCACACTCGTCTCTTTCATTTTATATATATATATATATATATATATATATATAGTGTAACCCGGATATAAGAGATTTTCTCTGGTCCCAAATTAGAGCTCATACTTACCTAAACCAAATAGACCAAACCCGGATATAAGAGACTTCTTCTACGGTCCCGACAACTCTCTTATATCCGTTACACTATATATATATATATATATATATATATAATGATAGGAAGGAGGCTTCCTGACGTTATCGGCCTGGAGGGGGACGATCTTAGCGTGCGGTACCTTTGGAAAGTACCTGAAAACCATAACATGGGTTGACCCAAGCCTTGTGAGCGAAATTGGGTAGACGGCACGAAGTCACAAGTCATCGTGACCGAGTGTTTGAGTGTGCTGGCCTTGTTCAGATTTTTGATCATGCTAGAAACTCTAACTAAGGTCCGTTCAGTATAAACCACAGGTTGTTTCTCTGGGTGTTGAAGAAACACAAATGTGTCTGAGCAAGCGTCTGCAACAGGGATTGGCTAGCCGCCCTAGTAGACGGGTATTTTTATCCTTTTAAATAACCATTTTAAAAAAACGTACAAATTCTACAAACTACAAATTCTACAAATTATTTAATCGCAACACAGACAAGTTGAGCTACAGCTTCACTAGCAAACATAGGCAACATTATTAAAATGTTGAACAAAAGAAATTTGAATCCTGAAGAACATGTGAGGGGTTGAACTAAGGTCTTTTGTAATAGCAGAAGAAAAAATAAGTGTATCTTAATTGGGGTATACGGCACAGGGAGTAGTGTATTGTGCCGAGGTTAAAAAGAGGTGGTATAATCATACCTCGTCATTTAGAATACCCGAACGCGGGTTCAATACAAGGCTAGCTAACTATTACTGCAGTTTTAGAGAAAAAAAAATGAAAGAAGCCCGGCCACTAAGAGGAATATTTTAAGAAAAGTAAAAGCTAGAAAAGTGAATAGCAATTCCTGTACGCTGTGTCAAGAGAAGTTGACCATTAAAACATACAAGGGTGATATTGAGTTGTTCAATGAGAGGTCCGAAATTATGGCAAAATGTAGACACATGAGGAAGTTGACTTTAGGATTATACGAACCTGGATGAAGTTGAAAAAACAATTTTTTACCACTTCTCCCACTCATTACTTCCGGTGCCACATTAAGAAATTAAAATTTTTATTCAAATTCTTCTCGTATTGTCTTACTTCACTGAGTTAACCACCTGATGAGCCCTTGGCGGTCGAAACAGCGGTAGTATTTCATTCAGCGTTTTATTATTTTAGGATATTAAATCGCTTTGCAGGTTTGATTTTAAACTTGATATTGAGCACTTTTTAACACTTATTACAAGTATGAAATATGTTAGGGTTAAAAGCAGTGAATTGGATATGTATTAAAATCATTAACAATTTTTTATACAAAAATTGTTTTAAAAATCATCAAAATAGTGATTTTAATGTTTGTCAACTGATTTGATGTCATTTAAAAAAAAAAAAAAAAAAACGGTAAACACGCCATTGTTTTTCCTGAGCATTTTCCAGCAATTGCATCGTCATTTACGGCAGGTCGCAAATGCCTCGGTAGATATCGTACTATAGTAGCACCCCTTTTTTGTGCATATGAGTAAGTGTATATGTCTCAATTTGAAATTAAAATTTGAATTAAAGTTTCTTGAATTTTCAATGTTAAGGTTGATTCTTTTATTCACGAGACTGGGATTTTGTCCATTTAAGAGGCTGAGTTTTTGTCCGATTACCCACTGTTGATAGGTTATCAGAAAACGGTTCCGCATTCTTCATTTTTTTTTTTTTTTTTTTTTTTTAACGAACTTTTCCGAAGTCTTACTTACTATGCTATTACGTCATATCTATAATATCTTTTTGTTCCGTGTCCCTTCAGAGAGTGGGCGATCATAACTCTTCACAGCTTTCTATTCTTTGTACCTGTAAGTAATATTTGTCAATTTAGTATCTTTCCCAGTTCCTGTCCGTCTACACCAGTTCGTTAAGTAGGATATTCGCTGTTTCCTTCTGAGTCCCTTGTCTTCAATATGTCATGTCAGTATCAAAGCCCTTTTTCCATATTGTGTGTCCCAGAAATTCAAAGTACAAGTGTTGTAGAGTAGGACTTAGCATGCTTCTTGCTCTTCCTTATTACTAAGACAATTGACTTTTCCTACTTACAAATATGGCAAGTAGCCACATTAAAGTAGGATTTGAGGAGTAGTTAATTTACTTAAGTATTTTTTCGTTCTAGGTATGCGTATTTAATAAACCTCTTCTTTGTTTTCCCTGCTTCGTCTTCTGTTTCTTTCTAACTACGGCCTTTCTCATTCTTGTGTATTTTGAACAAAGACATTACAACAACTTACTACAATCGCTTCTTTTCACTTATCCTCATAATATATTTCTCTTGCCCCCCCCCCTCCGCATACGCCCTTACAACAGCCTTATTTAGTAACATTCTGCTCTGAGCCACTCAGGGCAGAGGGTTACTAAATAAGGCTGTTGGGCCTTTTATTGGATGAACGGTATTAAAAATAAAATTTTGTTCATCGATGAAAATTAAAAACAATCGTTAGGTTTCCGCCTTGTCCTCATAACGTCCACTACCATCTTTTTCATTCATGTTCACTGGCAGACTGGCCAAGGTGTCAGCTTGTCCGATGATAAGTGGGCCCTTAATGATGTGGCCCTTAATGATGTGGCCCTCTATATCAAATAAAAATGCAATAAAGAACAAACACGGCTACTCACTATCAGTTACAATGTGAGGGAACATTTTCGAAGCTAACATCGTAAAACAACGTTAAGAAATTCGCTGTCTGAGGGGAATTTAGAAAATCATTGACATTTTAACAGTGTCCTCTATTTTGAGTGGCTCTCGTGCCTTGTATTGAATGGATTTTAATTTAAAAGAATAAATAAAAATTGATATTGTGATTGTCAGACTCTCACTAACTTAATGTACTAGTATTAGGCGGGAATAGACTGGAATATATCAGTAGTTTTCAAAGATTAATCAATTAATTGTGATACCATGGACATCCACGTAGAAGGGAAACTGATGATTGTATCTCGAGCTGAAGTGTTTCTGTTTGATGAACTAGCAGATAGATCCTTTTGATTTTCGGTCTTCTAAGCGGCATCCATTTTGATCGTAAGTTAACGCGTAAGTAAAGGAGTGAAGGAAGGATTTTTTGCAGATCGGAAATATAAGGTTATGTCCTGGGATTGGTATATATTAACATTCAGGCTAGGGATCAGGAAGTGTGCTGGCCCGCCCGCCCGTCCTTAGCGGGAAACGGACGTTTTCGTGTCGCATTTCCGAAGTTTCAATTTCGTATTTGCCATCCGCCACGTCAGGATGAGTAGATGGACGAAAAGTTGATAAGGGAAGTAGCGAAAGTTGTTCCCGATATCACTTAATCTACTTATTCACCCGGAAGAGCAGGCGAAGGCCTGAATAACAAAATCTACATGTCATATGGGAAACACAGTTCGCTTTCTTGCTTCCTGATATGGATTTCTTTCATCGTGTTACCTTGTGAGCATGCATCACGCCCTTTCCCAGCTTTTGGTGCACACCGACGAGATCAAGGATTGAAATGCAACGTTTGGGGTGGGTGGCATTGGTCGGTCGATGGGAAGCTGGAGTGAGAGTCAAGATGTACGTTTACATAACCAGTCGCAACAATTTTCCTTAAAGATTCTCTGGATGTGTATATAACGAGATTTAAAATCAAACTAAATCAGAATTAATAAACAAATTTTGTCCATTCTTCGATGACGTGGTCGTCGTAATATAAGCAGAGCCGAAATGCGAGATTTGCACGATCAGTTGGTTATACCATCCTACTACAATTTAAAAAAAAAAAACATACTCTTTCTTTCACAACACCTTTAATCAGGCCGATGATAGATTTGAAAACATACATAACCTTCCTTCAGCTAGATTGTTAAGCAGACGACTACTAAATTTGGATACATACATACATCCATATTTACTTCTTCCCGGGCTGTTACTCTCTCTCTCAGGAGCTCTCTCTCACGCGCTCACGTGCTCTCTCTCTCTCATGCGCTCGTGCGCCTCTCTCTCTCTCATGCGCTCACGTGCGCTCTCTCTCCGCTCACGTGCGCCTCTCTCATGCGCTCACGTGCGCTCTCTCTCTCTCATGCGCTCACGTGCGCTCTCTCTCTCTCATGCGCTCACGTGCGCTCTCTCTCTCTCATGCGCTCACGTGCGCTCTCTCTCCCCATGCGCTCACGTGCGCTCTCTCTCCCTCATGCGCTCTCTCTCTCCCCATGCGCTCACGTGCGCCCTCTCTCTCCCTGCGCGCTCACGTGCGCTCTCTCTCTCTCATACGCTCACGTGCGCTCTCTCTCTCCTGCGCTCGTGCGCTCTCTCACACTTGCTCACATGCGCTCTCTCACGCTCTCACACGCTCTCGCTCTCTCGCTCGCTCTCTCCCGCTCGCTCTCTCGCCTCGCTCTCTCCTCTCGCGCTCTCTCTCTCTCTCTCGCTCTCTCTCTCTCGCGCGCTCTCTCTCTCCTCGCGCCTCTCTCTCCTCCTCGCGCGCTCTCTCTCTTTCTCTCTCGCTCTCTCTCTCTCACTCGCTCTCTCTCTCTCTCTCTCGCTCCGCTCTCTCTCTCGCTCTCTCTCTCTCGCTCGCGCGCTCTCTCTCTCGCTCTCTCTCTCCCTCGCGCGCGCTCTCTCGCGCGCTCTCTCGCGCGCTCTCGCTCTCTCGCGCGCTCTCTCTCGCTCTCTCTCTCGCTCTCTCTCTCTCGCTCTCTCTCGCTCTCTCGCTCTCTCTCTCTCTCTCGCTCTCTCTCTCTCTCTCGCGCGCTCTGTCACTCACTCACTCACACGCTCTAGGAATTTTACACTTGAACTTTTGAAACTTCAATTTTTATTTTATTTTGCCTGTATTATATTCTTTTATATAAAGATTTATTTTGTATTTGTCAACACTCTGTGCATTTTCTTTCAAGTCCAATATACGCCTGAACAAAATATAGCGGACATTGTCAGAAGTTAACCTTTCACAAGTCCTTCAATAAGTTCGCGACCACTGGTTTGGGAAGAACTCATTTAGACTAAAATCGATCCTCATTCAACAGATGTAACTTGACATTTAACCCCCGCCAGTAAATATAGCGCCTTCCCCAGTAGAATGGCAGCAAGGCCTCTCGGTAATGGAAGGTCTATAAAATAAGCTGACTGGCTGGTTCTTTCGGTTTGGGTGGGGGAGTAGAAAAAGGCGAACTGCTTTGAAGTGAATAATGAAATCATTGACGCAAATGACTTGGTAATGATCATCCCGTAAAAGTTCCTTCCATTTAATTTTCCAGTATTATTAAACACCTAAGAAGTTCAATATCCTTCCCCGCTTCTTACTGGAATAAATAACAGGGGAATGTTTTATGATAAAAGAGAATGTTGGTATTTACGAGAGAATATGGAAGGCTTCAATATGAGAAGAATATTGCAAATGTGTCATTAAAAAATGATCGGCTGCTAAAAAAGATTTTTTTTTTTTTTAGGGACGGGGTTAGGAAAAATATTTAATTTACCTATTTTACACGTTTTTATTTTTTATTTAACTTTTTGTCTTTTGTGGCTCTACGTAATTTTTTTTTTTTTTTTACCATTGTCCATGTTCTGTCATCTGTTTCACTCAAACTCGTTAAATCGGTTACACACTTTTTTCCTCGCTTATTTTTGCTTCAGTACATCCTGTGAGTGTTAAATTCTCTAGGCTTTCTCGCATGTGTCATCAATATTTTACTTTGTTTCTTGCTCACGTGTTATACCAATTATATTCTCAGCAAATCCTTCTGTAGAAACACATCTCTGTCACGTCAAGCCTCCTTTTCGTCGGTGACGTAATTGTCCAGTATTCACTTTTATGAATCCAAGACAAAAACTCTGCCTCTTATCCCAAAATGGACAAAATCCCATTCCTATAAACAAATTGAAAATTCAAGGAACTTTTAATTCAAATTTTAATGTCAAATTGAGATGATGATAATAATAATCATAATAATAATAATAATAATAATATCCAATATATACACTTATATGTACAAAAAATCTATTTCTGTTGGGTACTTCACGATTTTATGGGTCCTCTCTGTTAGCTATATAAATTCATTGTAAATCGACCCAACCCCTAAAAAAAACGTTTTATAACAATGCTACGGTCACATATTTGATATATTTTAAAGGGAGTCTTAGTATTCCGTAAGATCCGAATTCATGTGAAAAAAAGCCTTTCATTCTTATTTAATTTGCCGTGTCCCTTCAGGACGTGGGTAGTCATGACTCTCCCTAACTTCCTATCATTTATAGCTTTAAGCAATGATTGCCACCTTACTATCCACCAAGTCTCAGTTCTGTCATCTATTTACACAAGCTCATTAGGGAGGTTATTTGGTGTTTCCATCTGTTTCGCTTGTCTTGCGAGTGTCAAATTCTCAATCCCTCTTTCCTCATTGTGTCCTATAAATGTCAAATCTCTCTTTCTGATTCTAAATGTAAGTGTTCTTCTTGTTTCCATAATTCCTGAAAACTTTCTCGTTATTCATAAAGCCAGGCTTACGGCCACCTCACGTTGAAACACTGCTTCCCGTACGCTCACCGAAGTTAAGCAACGTCGGACCTGGCCAATACCTAGATGGGCGTCCGCTTGGAAATACCAGCTGCTGATAACGACTCGGAATTGTTAATCGGAGAGCTAATTACCATTGGGTTGGTTATAATCACTTACGTGCAAATACCCTTGAGAAATGTCTGAATTCATTTCTTCTCCCCTAACTATGGGTTAATTAGTAAGACTTGTATCACTAAACTATAATGACCCCCCCCCCACCAAAATTCTTACGATCTAAAAATATTTTCTGGCTTCAAATAACCTGAAAAGGGTTATTAAGTTGATAAAACCGAATAAATCAAGGAAATACTGATTAACTTTAAAGGCATGTATTTTAGATTTATTTACATCATCTGGAATATAAATGTATAGAAACTACAGAAAAAAAAGTGAGGGATCAGTTTATATTTTGATTTAATATAGAACTGATACCCCACTTTATGTCCTCATAATTTCTGTTTTTTTTTTTGTTTTTGTTTTTTTTTATAAAAATTGATTATGTATGAATCCACTTCATCTTCCACTACCCGTGTTCCAATTCCCGTTGTGCGTATATTCATTTACGCGCAAATACCACTGAGGAAAGTTATGAAACCACCTCTCTGACCTCCAACTACGGGTTAATTAGTAAGACTTGTATCACTAAACTATTATTATCTCCCTCAGCAAAATTCTTACAGTCTAAAATATCTTCTGGCTTTAAAATAACCTGCAAATGGGTTGATAATCCGTAAAAACGAATCGATCATTCAAAATTCAATACCATAGTCTGGATAAAGCTGGCATTTTTCTCTGCACAACTTTCCTTTTCTTCTATCTGCCATGTCCTTACAGGACGTAGACGAATATGACTCTCCCCAACTTCTACCTCTAAGCAATGTTTGACTCTTTACAACCTCTCCTTTTATCTGATCTATTTGCTATATAATTTCTAGGTTTATAGAAATTGACCCACTTCATCTCCACCTAGCCGAGGTCCAATTCCAGTTGGGTTCTTTGTATTCACTTACGCGCAAATACCCTTAGGAAATGTATGAATCCACGTCTTCTTCCCCCCCAACTATGGATTAATTAGTCTTTCTGATTGTTACCAGCTGTTTGTTCGTTTTTGGGTTTTTTTTAGTTTTGATCTTTTCTGAAACTTTTTTCGTCGCTCACATGCTCTGGCCATCAATAATCAGCAATCATTGATATAACTGCATCTCTGTCACCTTCAAGTTTCTTTATCTCTTCTTCGACTCTCTAATTAAAACTCCGAGTTAGATTCTTAATGATAGGTTTGTTTTTCTTACTCAAATTACAAAAAAATGCAAAAACTGTGTTGAATGATGTCATTGCCAAAAATATCGTAGTAGCAAGCATCCATTTATCTATCGGGATAATGTTAGTGTCCACTAAAATATTTAATAAAATATTTCATCATGATATATGTAGATACTGCCAAAATATCTTGCGGACGTAGAAGATATACAACGTAGCTTTTTAGAGCCAATTAGGAAGGAAGAAATAAATATAATTCTGGAGCCAGTGTTCTTACGAAAAAATGTATAAAACTCACGAAATCCGACTCCAAACAGGAAACGCACAGATGTCACCAAGGTCCACGTCACTCTAGCTGCTTATCTTCAAGACCCCATTCTCGTCCACACGCAAAAGCTACTACGCTGACATACTAGAAAGAGACCGCTGCAAACTACGACAACAAAGTTCAAAGTAAGAACTAAATTCTATATCTTGCAACCCCCGTTAAAACTAAGCACGCGCACACGTACTGACTCTTTCACACAAACACACATATACTAGCATTTCACTATTTCTCACATACGTACACAAATACAATTTATATTATATTCCATAATTTTAACCAAAACAAAAACATTACTTTCAAATATATAACCAACTTATTGTAGTCTTGTTATATTAAATTGTTTATTTGTTGATAGTATTTTGTTTTTCTACTGCGTTTTATTTTTTTCAATGAAAATTGTGGGATTATTCCAAACTAACGAATTACTAGCAGTCCCGCAACAATATTTTATTGTATCGAATCCTGACACTGTGAATTTTGACATTTAACAAAAAACCCGAGTAGGAGAATTCCTACCGTAGCGCGCTGTTAGGTCAAAATCCAGTCCTTTTGTGTCTTAACAGTTCAATCTTTGCATGACAGTCTCTTATGTACGTGTGGCAGTTTCTTTCATGTTCGTTGGATAGTGGATTTTGTTCAGCAAGATAACACCTCTATGGGTCATTCAATGCCGAAATGTAAATATTTTGAACAATTTTATAGCCTCAACTAAATATATTTTGAATACAATTGTATGCCTTGAATTATAGATAAAAATGTATTGCTAGTCATGTTGATTTAAAAAATGTATTGTGGCCATTTTTTTTTTTTTGCATAATGTATTGCTGGAATGTTTACTATAAAATGTATTTTTATACTTTCATAGTGTTTTGTCTGGGGTTTCACTATTTATCCATAGATGGGACCTTAACAGGTACAACCACCCCGTGTGAGGGTGGAGTAGGGGAACAACAGCAATTAAAATTCCATGGAAACTGCAAGAAATTACTCCACTAACGTACACAAAACCAGAAAATTAGAAGTCCTGCCAGGATTCATTATTGGTGAATAGTCCTCAAAATCTCCAATCGTTCGATCAGAGGCCTTACTGCCGGATGTAATTTATCATCATACCCAGGACTGCTCGTCAGATATATTTGTTTTGACATCTATAGGTGTGTGCATGGGAGGTCAATTTACATAGCAAAATGAACCCTCTATTAACGTTTATTATTCATGATCTGAAGTCCTTAATCTATAGTAATATGAAACACAATTTGCCAAACACCTGAGTTTCTGTTTATTGTCTTTGAAACAGAAACAAGTTAACACTTAAGGATCAATTTTAATACTTTTTTAAGGGATGTCAATAAGCGTGAATTGTGTTTTGTTCATTTGAGCGTACCTAATAAAATATAGTTTAATTTCTACTGAAGCAAGCATAATGGTAGGCAGTTCGTCATACTTTCGATTTGTCAGTAACTCTGCACCGAGTGATTCTTCAAATTCAATGACAGCCATTCAGGGAACGCCAGCGTCGGTGGGAACGTTCTTTCCAAGATGTCGCTTGTTTTCAAGTTCACTTTGCTTGCTCCACCCTTATCTCCGCCTACCGAGCGATGGAGTCTGATTTTTGTGCATTAAAACATGTAGATGCGCTTGGAAGTTAATTTTGTAGCTTTTAATTATCTGGTAAACATGTGTAATTACCTATTGAGGATAATCAGAAGATGTGTTAGGCGCCAAGTGAACGAAAAGAAACCTGATGATGATGATAGGTAAAACAGGTGTCAAAACCAGAAACAAAAGAATTGTTTCAAGGTGGGGAAAAATAAAATAATGAAATGAATGACAATACCTACTTACGTAAATCTGTACGTAGTTGTTGGGCACCTGCCTAGAAAAATAGAACAAGGATAAGAAAGAAAGTGGAATAGGTGAACCGGGTTCAAATCTCAGCCTGTTAAATTCGTTTTTTTTTTTTTTTTTTTTTTTTTTTTTTATATTCATTTTTTTTTTTTTTGTTATATTCATTTTTTTTTTTTTTTTTGTTATATTCATTTTTTTTTTTGTTGCTGCATTCATTATTTTATTTAGTTATTTTTTTTGCATTCAATTTTTGGTATATTCATTTTTTGGGGGGGTGCATTCATCCCTGCCTCCCATTAGAATGTCTGATGCTCAACTCCACGAGAGCACATCTTTTCGACTGCTTGGTCTCATACTGTCCGCTGACCTGAGATGGAACAAATGCATTGAATCAACAGCTTCATCCATTGCAAGGAAAGTTGGTTCCCTGTGTCGCGCCAGAAAGTTTTTCTCTCCAGAGTCCATCCTTCAAATCTATAAATCAACCATTCGCCTTTGCATGGTATACTGCTACCATATATGGTCTGGTGCCCCCGCTGTTCGTCTTAAGGTCCTCGACAAAACCCAGATACGGATATGCAATGGGATTGACCCTGATCTGGCATTTCGTCTACAGTCGCTTTGTCACAGACGTACCGTCGCCCTTTTCTACAAATACTTTCATGGTAACTGCTCCGACGAGCTACTTTCGCTAGTTCCCAGACTGCATGAATTTAAACGTGCAACTAGACTGGCATCTCGGTCCCACCCCTTCACTGTTGAATAGTTAATTCTCTTCTACTCCAATGGCTCCATGTCTCGCACCTCCCGTCTGTGGAATTCCCTTCTTAATACTTGTTTCCCTGATAGTTACAATCTCCAACTATTCAAATGTAATGTCAATCGACATCTCCAGATGCCTTGATCTATTCCGTGTCCTTCTCTTCATCCTTTCCTCTATCACGCCTCTATACTCTCGCTTCCATTCTCTGTGACTCCTTGTGTGCTAGTGGCATCCTGCCTTGGTTGGGGTGAAATGCTTTAAAAAATAAAATTCATTTTTGCATCAAAAGGGCATGAATCCATTTCTTCACATCCATCCTAGCAGTGGGTTGAAAAATAACAGAATAGATTGTGCTTTCTTGCCTTGGTTGGTAACCAGTCTAAAAGAATGAAAACTGAATTCCATGGAAACGGCAAGAAATTACTCCACTAACGTACACAAAATCAGAAAATTAGAAGTCTTGCCAGGATTCATTATTGGCGAACACACTCATAACAACATGAGATATGCAGATGACAACATGATGATAGCAAACACAGAAAGGAAACTATAAGTACTTCTACCAAAGGTAGTAAAAGAAAGTGAGAAGAAAGGACTAAACCAAAGTTGTTTTTTTTTTGGTTTTTTGTTTGTTTGTTTGTTTTTTTAAGCATTACGCCCCGAGCAAGGCGTGAAGCCACTAGGATGCAGGGGGTTGCAGAAGATTTGGAGCAAGAGCAGATAGGAGTGATAGAAGAAAGGATGAGGAGAGGGATAGTGGATAGATCAAGGTAACTGGAGATGTCGATTGACATTACATTTGAATAGTTGGAGATTATAGCTCTCAGGGAAACAGTAATTGGGAAGGGTGTTCCACAGGCGAGAGGTGCGAGGTATGAAGCTATTGGAGTAGAAGAGACGGCTAAATTTAAAAGTTTCTACAGTGTAAGGGTGGGAGCGAGACGCCAGCTTCATGGAGTCTGGGAACCAGTGAAAGCAGCTCATTGGAGCAATTACCATGAAAGTGTTTGTAGAAAAGACAGAGAGAGGCGATGGTGCGTCTGTAAGAGAGTGACTGTAGACGAGACGCCAGATCAAGTTGCAAGAAAACTGAATGCATGGTTGTTAGCAAAAAGGAATATAAAAATTACAAATTGGAGATAGCAAAATCAAACAAGTGCAACAATTTAAATATCTACAAAGTGTTTTATCAGAGGACAAAAAGTGTGAGAGTGAAATCCAAAGGCACATTGGGAGAGTGAAAGATGCCTTCCAAAAGCTAAGCAATCTATTAAGAAATGTTAGAAACAAAGAAAAGAGTATTGAACTGTTATGTAATATCAGTCTTTCTATAAGATCATAAACGCTGGATGATCTATTCAAGGATAAAGACACTTGAGGGAAATGCTGAGGATACCATGGACCTGTGAGCAAATACGAAATTTTAGAGAAAATGGAAACAAAAAGGAAACTTGTACTTAACATCAGAAAGAGACAGTTGAAATTTCTAGGACACTTAATGAAGAAAGAGGGCTTGGAAAATCTGATACTCACATGACAGACTGAAGGCAAGTGAGACAAAGGAAAACAATGTATAACCTACCTAGTGAGCTTGAGGAAATACATGGCAGTTTATGCAAGATAACAAAAACAAAATTTATTAAGAGCTACAAAGGAAATGAAATTGTGGAGAGCCATGATCACCAACGTCCTGAACTGACACAGCACATAGAAGAATGTACCCAAAAAGTAATGAAGAAAAAGAAAGCTATGATCACCTAGATCCAGAAGAGTGAAGGGCACTTAAAAAAAAAAAAAAAAAAACAGACATGAATGTGTACAAAGTCCTGTATACAAAGTAGTGACGCTTTTTGATTAAGTTGCATTTAATAACAAATATAGGTAAATCAAGAAATGCATAGTCTCAAAAATATATATAAAAACAAAAACTAGCTTAAAAGCTGTCATATCAGTCTGCATTTAAGCTAGCTCCTGTAGAGGGCTTTTGATTGGGCCTTCATCACAATAGGTAGGGAGGAGTAGATGTGATAGACAACAACAGATTGCAGAAGAACTCAAAATTGATTGCTGCATTTAAGTATTGCATTAATACTTAAGCTTGCTTTGTAAAAGTTCAACGATAATTCTTCTACCGCTACTTAATTTAAAGACAATTTGATGTACGTAGGTCCTTACTTTCTGTAGAAGCAATTATTTTAATTTCATGGGTGACTTTCACAGCATTTTGCAGTTAATTTCAATTATTCCCAAATTTATTTCCAAATTATAAAAATTGTTATTGAACAAAAAAATTTGTCAAAAAAAAAACACGTAAAAAAATGCTGAATACTATCACAGTAATGAAAACTTGGGAATCCAAAATTTCAAGATTGTGGGTCTGAATCCAACCCAGAATGTTTTTAATTTACTCATAGTCGGCTTGATTCCAAAATGGTATATGTTGGACTATGGCCTCTAGGAGTCAAGTTGAAAAATTGAAGATTTCGCAGAGCATGAAACCAACTCTTGATTTTTATCCCCAGGTTCACTCTGACTTGAGGTGGTAGGACCTGTTAAGGTCTCAGCTATGGGCAAATAGTGAACCCCCCAAACAAAGACAGAACTATGAATGTATAAAAATACATTTTTATAGTAAAATTATCAACAATACTTTTTTATAGTAGAATTGTCAGCAATACATTTTATATCAAAATAACCAACAATACATTTTATCTGTAGTTGAAGGCATGCAATTGTGATCAAAATATTTAGTTGAAGCCATAAAATTATAAACAAAATATTTAGATTTCACTGTTAAATAACCTAAAGAAGTTGATATATCACAAAGTAAAATCAACTAAACAACCAACATGAAAGACTTCTTAATTAATCCATATAATATTCTACAATTTCTTAAAGAAATCCAATTGTATTCCAAAATGTAACTTCAACAAAACTACACATCACCACCTCTAGTAATCATGTCCACACAAACTTGTATATGCACAAAAGCTGAGTATTCACTACCATGTATTCACTTGTGAAGGTAGAATAACATATATCATATTTTTATTTCTAAGCTCCCCAAAAAATTAAATTTTGGTGTTAAATGACCCATAAGGAGTTGATATGCTGTTAACCAAAACCCAAAAGAACTACTTGTTTGTTTTCGGTTTGGTTTGATACTATGCTTAAACTTCACCGAATCTTCTTTGGTTTATGATTAAATTAAGCTTTGTTTAGTAACTACAATTTAAAATTACTTATCAAGCCATAATTTATAAGTGAAAGTAATTAGTTATTTTTTTTTAATTCTGTTTCTTAAAAAATAAAAACCTGTTTTTGCTATTCTTCAGTGGATCATAAATGGATCAGTGGATCTACAACACCTGAAGATGACAATAAGCCATCATTGATTGGTAATAAATAAAAAAAGGCATTATTTTCAATCACATAATTGATCCAAACAGAAGTCAATTTTACAATCATAAAAACAGTCATGCCTTGCTGAAGAGTAATGACCAGCAAGCTATTATTATAGCGTGATGAGTCAGAACATCTATATTCATGAGAACGCTAAACATTATATTCACAATATAAATTAGCATTATCAAACGATATATATTGCAAATTTCAGATCAAAATTCAACAACCAGCTGTTTGTTCGTTCTTATAATCCAGGATTATAATTGTGATAATTATTGTCTTTATCATCATATGAAATGAGCAGAAAGTGAAAAGGAAAATGGTTTCTTTTTAAATGAATAAATAAGGAAAATTTCTTTAATGTTTACAAGAGTGAAGTCTTGCATGGCAAGCAATAAACACATTCTTCACATCTCAACACAAGACAAAAAGCACATAGCATTTGATGACTAACAATATCTTCAGACTGATGATTCTTTACTTGCCAACCATCAGCACAAGTCACCCTCTCCAGTGTATTCTTGTTGTATCTAATAGTAATTAGCTTTAAATGATAAAGAAAACAAATAAAGAACTGATTTTTTTTTTAAATTTTTTCCTTTTTAAAAACAAAAAAAAAAATTAAAAATGTTAACTCCACTTTAAGCTTTTTAGAAAACAATCAAAAATATTCAGATTTAATAAAGACGCCATTTTTGAGATGTTGAGAAATGAAAGCTAGAAAAGAATATTTTAAAAAGATTGGTTAACTTTTGAGTGGCGGGAAAATTGATTTGAAAAAGAACTTGATGGCTATGGAGAAGGCGTTGAAAAATACACTAAACAATTAGGGAATTTGATTTGTTTTATTTTTAATTCCTTAATGAACTATTTTTGAATGGACAATAAGTGGATATATTAGCATGATGAAGCATTAAATCCATAAATTAAAATATAAATCATGATAAGGAGTTGGGGGTCTGGAATTAATCTGAATTCAGAACATTTATAGAAATCTTGAACATGATGTTCAGAAATTTGATTTTGGAAGAGACGAGTGAAAATATTTTCCAAATGTGTTTTTTTATTATCATTATTTTTATAGTAATAAAAATAAGTAAACATTTTTATAATTGAATAACTCCCCCCAATTCTTGTAGTTCCAAAGTTAAGCAATGAAAATAAGATTTCATAAGATGCAAGTTTTTTACATATTAATAAAAATCAAACCTTCATATAGAATTAGCATTATTTATACTTACACATGGACTATAATCTTCATCCTTGTTTTGAAGTTAAGCAATGTTGAGCCAGGGCAGTACTTAGATTGGTGACTGTTTGGGAATACCAGGTGCTGTAAGCTTGGATGTGCAGGCGGTGTAATGGATAATGGTTTGGACTTGTTTAATAAAAGATCCAAGTTCTAGTCAGGTTTGTTATATTCATTTACTCACAAATACCCTTGGCAAAGGTATGAATCTGTCTCTTCTCACACTGGATATGGGTTAATTAGTAAGATTGTAACACTAAATCATTATTGCTAAAAAAATTCTTACAATCTAAGAAAGTATTTTCTGCCTTTAAATAACCTGCAAAGGGTTGATAAGCCATAAAAAATGAATCCATAAATCTATCCTCTTTATTGTCATCACAATATTTAAACAATCTACAACCCCTAGATTAAAGAGTTTCATTTGAAGTTCCCTGGATGTTACTTTAGTTTGACAAGCACTTGTTGAATACTGTAAAGCACAATGGCTGAAATCTTGTTATAACAACAACAAAGATGAAGATAATAGACAATATGTAAAAAATAACCCCGCATCCTAGAAATTCCCACAGAATTATTTTAGAATAATTAGAAAATTAAATAATTCAAAATTTAAATATTTAAAGATCTGAAAGTGATATGATAAAAAAAGTGAAATTGATGGGGTGAATGCAGAGGAAAAATAATTAAAAACTTAATTGAAAAATTTAAACTTCAAAATAATGTTGAAAATTTAGAAAAGTAATGATGAATGAGAAAAAAATATTTTCAAAAAGTATAAAAGATAAAAAATGAAAACTTAAAATTAAAAAAAAACAACTTAAAATTAAAAAAAAACAACTTAAAATTAAAAAAAAACAACTTAAAATTAAAAAAAAACAACTTAAAATTAAAAAAAAAAAATTAAAACTTAAAATTAAAAAACTTAAAATTAAAAACTTAAAATTAAAAACTTAAAATTAAAAACTTAAAATAAAAACTTAAAATTAAAAACTTAAAATTAAAAAAACTTAAAATTAAAAACTTAAAATTAAAATTAAAAAAAAAACTTAAAATTAAAAACTTAAAATTAAAAACTTAAAATTAAAAAACTTAAAATTAAAACTTAAAATTAAAAAACTTAAAATTAAAAAACTTAAAATTAAAAACTTAAAATTAAAAACTTAAAATTAAAAACTTAAAATTAAAAACTTAAAATTAAAAACTTAAAATTAAAAACTTAAAATTAAAAACTTAAAATTAAAAACTTAAAATTAAAAACTTAAAATTAAAAACTTAAAATTAAAAACTTAAAATTAAAACTTAAAATTAAAAAAACTTTAAAATTTAAAAAAACTTAAAATTAAAAACTTTAAAAACTTTAAAAACTTTAAAACTTTAAAAACTTTAAAAACTTTAAAAACTTTAAAACTTTAAAAACTTTAAAAACTTTAAAAACTTAAAAAGAAAAAATTAAAGAAAAAAATTAAAAAAAAATTAAAAAGAAATACATTTGGCAGGCACTAGCCATATATACAAGATGGACTGCCCCCAATCCTCAAATTATTCTCCTCCTCATAAAAATGAAGTGCAGCTTGCAAAGTCTGAACCCTGGATTCCCCCTGCCTTATTAATCCAACCTCCACTAAAAACACTTAGGCTTGCCTGCATATGTTAAATGGACAGTGGTCTTGAAGGTTGTCAATGAGCTCAATGTGTCTGACATTATTAAGTGTGAAAATATAAACAAAAACATTTTTTATAATTATGTATTTGGCAGGAAACCCTGAAGATATCAAAATGCTGAATGTTAAATTTAAATTTTAAATTGCTAGCATCCATTCTGTCTTGATGTGCAGCTGAGCTGACTTTGTTCAGTTTTTGTCTTTTTTATTGCTGTTATTTTTAAACTGCCAACATTGTGATCGCAGTTGAGTTGTTAGGAAAAAAAATGAAAATTTGAAAATTATTTTTGTCTGAAATCCTTTTGTAGGATGAAACACGCTACATAATCTTTCCATTTTGTCATTTGATTACTTACTTTAAAGTCAGATATATTGAATTTAAACTTTTTTTTTTTTTTTTTTTTTTTTAATGATTTAATCCCAAGCAAGGAAATAATGCCATTAAGATGCAGGGGGTGACAATTCATCCATGCATTGAATATTGCTGCTACATATGGTTTAGTGCTTCTGCTATGTATTTAGAGATTCTTTTTAAAATCTAAAGAAAAATTTGCAATGTTATTAGTCCTGACCTGGCATCTCAGCTTCAGTCACTTTCCTACCACCATAACATAAATTTGCTGTGCCTTTTCTATAAATACTTTTATGGCAATTGTCCTTGTGAGCTTTCCTCTTTGGTAGGTAGACTTTATGAATTTAAGTGCAGTACTAGATTGACAGCAAGGTTTCATCATTTTAGCTCAACTTTAACCACAAGTTTAATACTACCAATTTCTTCCTCTTGCTATCCAGTCAACTTTGATATTCAAAAATTTAAATGCAATATGGATCATTATCTTCTGTCTAAATTCCAGTTCTTCTATTGTTCTCTCTCCATTAATAATGTTTTTTATTTTCTCATATTCTTTCATACTCAGTAAACCCTTGTCTTAGTGGCTTCATTGTGTTGTTTGAGATGAAATGATTAAAAAAAGAAAAGACAAATTTTTGGTACATCCAAAATAAACAAGCATGCATTTTGGAAGATCACAAAGCATGAAACACTGTTAATGAGTAACCAAATGAAAAATGTTATTTACATACAGAGTGCAATGGGTAAATTGTCACTGTTAGATTTTTAATTTCACACATGTGCAGTGATTGTTTTTGATTTTGTCAACTGCACATTATAATAGGGTCAGTTGGGCACTGTCTATGAGAAAAAGAGCACCATGACACAATTCACTCCACCAGAAATTTGGAAATGGTATGCTGTATTGTTTGGCATTCATGCTGGAAGTTCCAATATGAACATTTCAGAGTGTATGAGTGTCAATCTGAGGATAACTGTAGAGGATTCAGAAAGAGTTGGATGAGTCTAATGGTGATTACTAAGGTAAAGCAGCTTGGAAAACTCACTCTGATTGTTCTGATAAGAAAAGAACTCCCAAATTTTTTTGGTGAGGGCCTAAGACTGAATACAGAGGCCTACATCAAGTGCCTTGAGGAGTTAATGCTACTCTGGGTCAAGAGGATGGCTGCTAGAAGACTCTAGGACTCTACATCATGCCACACAAGAAAGAGAAGTCCATCATGGCTGTCAGACAATTTCTGTGACCCCATCACCCCTTACATCTGGCTGCCTAACAAACCATACTGCAACCCCCTTGATTATTATGTGTGAGATACAACTCTTTGTAACACCAAAGATGAGCTGAAGGCAAAGATTATGGCACCATTCACCAACTTAAACAAGAAGACCATCCAGAAGAATTGCAGGAGATTCTGAAGTTGTCTGGAGGCCGGGGTTGAAACCAATGGTGATGTTATTGAATAAATTTACTTTTTAGTATTTCAAGATTTATTTGATTTATATTTATTTTTGGGTAATTTTGGTAAATATATCGGTTAAAATGAGATGTCAATGTTATTTTCATTTTTGCATAAATTAGACAAAAATTTATCCATTGCACCTTCTGTCTGTCTCTGTGTGTGTATATATATATATATATATATATATATATATATAAAATATATATATATATATAAAATATGAGGGGTTACTGAAAAGCTCTCTGATCAACACACTTCATAAAACCTGACCAAATGATAAAACATCAGAATTTGGAGGAATCCTTTCTTGGTCAAACCAATAAATTTTTCACCACTTTCTATATAGTGATTTTTCCAAGCATAGCTCAGATGTGGCACAAGGCCGAAAATATGGAGCACCCAGTGAAGATCGAACTCACTACTCTGTCATAACTATTCTAGCGAGAGAGGCTTGCTAACCATTACACCACTTCGAGGTGCCCTCACCCTTTTTTATATATACAAGTGAATATATGCAACCAGATTCGTTTTGATTATTGATTCATTTCCCACCTGATTTCCTTCCTAAAATTATATTTGCTAAATACAGTCTCCTTTTTTTATATGCCATATCCCTTCAGGATGAGGCCAATCATGGTTCTAAATAACCTCCTACACTTTGTAGCCAATTTCCTTTAAAGGTACGTTGTTGCTCACATGTTCCCTCCATGATATCCTCAGCATCCTTCTGTAGAACCATATTTCTGTTGCCTCTTCTCTTCATCTGTAATATTGTCCAACATTTACTACCATATCAGAGAATTGTCATTTGGCAATCTCTACTTTGTTTCAAATTATTTAATTTCCTGTTTCCTAATATTTTGTTTAATTTTTGACAGGCATTTTTGTTACCCCAAGACACATTTGGATTTCATTGATTTTGTCCACTCTGATTCATAAGCTCGCATATTTAGCTTTTTCTCTTGCCAGCAACCATATATTCTGTCTACTTAGAACTGAGGATTAGTCCTTTGTTCTTGCTTTCTTTTACTACCTTGTCTCAGATGTCCTGTAGTTTTCTTTCTCTGACTGTCATCAATATAGCAATAGTTTATTCTTGAGAGGAAGATTGTTGTGACAGCATGAGTTGGAAATGCCTGTCTACCTTCAAAACTGACTTTTTACTTGGACTCAAACGTTAGCCCTGACGAAAAAAAAAAAAAAAAAAAAACTATTTCAGCCATAATGCACACTGCCATTCTCTTTAATTCTTACCTCCCTAAATTGCTTACTTTGTTCTTTCCATGTCACTTTTTGAATATCAATGTCCAAACCAATAGAATTTTTTCTTCTTAAATGAAATATCTCCTTAAAATTGTCAGACATTTACAATTCCTTACCATAATCACTACCCAGCCAACTTTAATCTGCAAAAATTTAAATGCAATGCCAATCGCTATCTACTGTCCCCCGATTACTCTCTTCTCTTTCTGCTCATCATTCTTCCACATCCCTTGTGTTTTAGTGGCATTACTGCCTTGCTTGGGATGATTCCAGTTTATATATATATATATATATATATATATATATCATGATGCCAAAAATGCTAACAGTCAATGGGATATTGATAGAAAAGAATTAAGTCAAGCAGTCTTTGCAATGAAGTGCTTGATATCAAAGATAAAGCATTAAGATTGTGTGTGTGTGTGTGTATATATATATATATATATATATATATATATGTATGTATGTATGTATAAAAAGTGTGTGTATATATATATATATATATATATATATATATATAAAAAAAAGTATGTGTATATATATATATATGTATATAAAGTGTGTATATATATATATATATAAAAAATATAATGTGTGTATATATATATATATATATAAAAGTGTGTATATATATATATATATATATATAAAAAGTATGTATATATATATATATAAAAGTATGTATATATATATATATAAAAATATATATATATATATATATATATATATATATATATAAAAAGTAAAATGTATATATATATATATATATAAAAAAAGTGTATATATATATATATATATATATATATATATATATATATATATGTGTGTAAAAATGTATATATATATATATTATTATATGTGGTACTTTATTAGAAAGCTCAATATTAGAATAGAGCTAACATATTTTGTTGGATTGATGTCAGTTTGTGACCCTGGGTTTCCCTTTTTAATCGCTCAATATATATATATATATATATATATATATATATATATATGACTCATCTTTTAAAATTCAAATTTTTAAATCATTATCTTTTGATTTTTTTTTTTTTTTTTTTTTATTTACATTTCCCCCCTTTTTGATAATTTCACATTTTTTTATTATTAATTTTTGGTACTGGGTGTCTTGCAGCGAATAATTTTAAGCTTTTGATTGGCTGATGTGAATAGAATCATTTAGGAGGGTTAAGTGAATGAAAATGAAAAATGCAGAAACAGGGTTTATTCATTCTTTTGTCTAACTTCTTCACACCCAACATTACTTTACTCTTTCTTTCTCACTCCCTCTTTGGTCCATTTTACTATTTTGTGTGGTGGAGAGAAGTCTATATTTTCTTTTCTCCCCAACAACCTTGATTTTTCACTCTCTCTTTTTACTTTCCCCCTCTCTTCTCCCTCCTGTTTTTTCCTCCCCAATCTTTTCTTACCTTCCCTGTATGTAATGGTTTTAAGTAGAGTTCCATTGGCTTGCCTTACAACAGACAATGGTTTTGTACCACAGTCTGGCTGGCTTCTTTCAGCAACCCTTTCTTTCTTGTCTTCTAAGACCACATTACTAATATCAGGAGCAGCAGTATTCTTCCTTCCTTGGAATGATGAACATGATGGCAGCCTGATCCATCTTTCTAGCTTAACACAATTAAGAGCAGTTCATTCACAGTATTAAGTCTAATGGAGTTCTGACTGGGACAATGGCCTTAAATGGGATCTATTCTCCCGCTTCTTATTCTCAGCTTCTTCCTCTTTTGTTCTGGACTTTTAATATCTTCTCTTAACCTCTTTCTCTTCTCTACTCTTAATTTACAATTCCATCAGTCTTTCTCTCTTGTTCTCAAGCTCTTTCCTCTCCCTCTTTTGAACGGTCTTTTTTTCTTTCCTCTCTCTTTTGCATGTTTTTTTTTTTTACTTTCCTCTCTCTTTTTCTTTCAAACCATCTTTTCTCTCCTCTTTCTTTTGAATGGTCTCTTTTTCTTTTTCTCTCTCTCTCTCTCGAATGATCTTTTTCTTTCTCTCTCTCTCTTGAATGATCTCTTTTTCTTTCTCTCTCTCTCTCTTGAATGATCTCTTTTTCTTTTTTTCTCTCTCTCTTGAATGATCTCTTTTTTTTTTCTCTCTCTCGAATGATCTCTTTTTCTTTTTCTCTCTCTCGAATGATCTCTTTTTCTTTTTCTCTCACTCTCTCGAATGATCTCTTTTTCTTTTTCTCTCACTCTCTCGAATGATCTCTTTTTCTTTTTCTCTCTCTTGAATGATCTCTTTTTCTTTTCTCTCTCTTGAATGATCTCTTTTTTTTTCTCTCTCTTTGAATGATCTCTTTCTTTTTCTCTCTCTTGAATGATCTCTTTTCTTTTTCTCTCTCTCTTGAATGATCTCTTTTTTTTTTCTCTCTTGAATGATCTCTTTTCTTTTCTCTCTCTCTTGAAATGATCTCTTTTCTTTTCTCTCTCTCTTGAATGATCTCTTTTTTCTTTTTCTCTCTCTTGAATGATCTTTTCTTTTCTCTCTCTCTTGAATGATCTCTTTTTCTTTTTCTCTCTCTTGAATGATCTCTTTTTCTTTTTCTCTCTCTCTTGAATGATCTCTTTTTCTTTTTCTCTCTCTCTTGAATGATCTCTTTTTCTTTTTCTCTCTCTCTTGAATGATCTCTTTTTCTCTCTCTCTCTTGAATGATCTCTTTTTCTCTCTCTCTCTTGAATGATCTCTTTTCTCTCTCTCTTGAATGATCTCTTTTTCTCTCTCTTGAATGATCTCTTTTTCTCTCTCTCTTGAATGATCTCTTTTTCTCTCTCTCTTGAATGATCTCTTTTTCTCTCTCTCTTGAATGATCTCTTTTTCTCTCTCTCTTGAATGATCTCTTTTTCTCTCTCTCTTGAATGATCTCTTTCTCTCTCTTGAATGATCTCTTTTCTCTCTCTCTTGAATGATCTTTTTTCTCTCTCTCTTGAATGATCTCTTTCTCTTTCTCTTGAATGATCTCTCTCTCTTGAATGATCTCTTTTCTCTCTCTCTCTTGAATGATCTCTTTTCTCTCTCTCTTGAATGATCTCTTTTCTCTCTCTCTTGAATGATCTTTTTTTTCTCTCTCTCTTGAATGATCTCTTTTCTCTCTCTTCTTGAATGATCTCTTTTTCTCTCTCTCTCTTGAATGATCTCTTTTCTCTCTTTCTTGAATGATCTCTTTTTTCTCTCTCTCTCTCTCTCTCTCTTCTCTCCAGATCTCTTTGTCTTTTTCTCTCTCTCTTGAATGATCTCTTTTCTTTTCTCTTGAATGATCTTTTTTTCTCTCTCTTAGATGATCTCTTTTCTCTCTGTTTCTTTTCTTTTTCTCTGAATGATCTCTTTTCTTTTCTCTCTCTTTCTCTCAGATCTCTTTTCTTTTTTCTCTCACTCTCTCGAATGATCTCTTTGTCTTTTTCTCTCACTCTCTCGAATGATCTCTTTGTCTTTTTCTCTCACTCTCTCTTTTTCTTTTTCTCTCTCTCACTTGAATGATCTCTTTTTCTTTCTCTTTCTCTCTCTCACTTGAATGATCTCTTTTTCTTTTTCTCTCTCTCTCTCTTGAATGATCTCTTTTTTTTCTCTCTCTCTCTTGAATGATCTTTTACTTTTTCTCTCTCTCTCTTGAATGATTTCTTTCTCTCTCTCTCTCTCTCTCTCTCTCGAATGATTTCTTTTCTCTCTCTCTCTCTCTCTCTCTCGAATGATTTCTTTCTCTCTCTCTCTCTCTCTCTCTCCCAATTTCTTTGCTTTCTCTCTCTCTCTCTCTCGAATTTCTCTCTTCTCTCTCTCTCTCAGGAATGATTTCTTTTTTCTCTCTCTCTCTCTCTCTCTCTCTCTCTCTCTCTCTATTTCTTTTCTCTCTCTCTCTCTCTCCAGGTGGTTTCTTTCTCTCTCTCTCTCTCTCCAGAATTTCTTTTCTCTCTCTCTCTCTCTCTCTCGAATGGTTTCTTTCTTTCTCTCTCTCTCTCGAATGGTTTCTTTTTCTCTCTCTCTCTCTCTCTCAATGGTTTCTTTCTCTCTCTCTCTCTCAGAATTTTCTTTCTTTCTCTCTCTCTCTCGAATGATTTCTTTTCTTCTCTCTCTCTCCAATATTTCTTTCTCTCTCTCTCTCTCAAATGATTTCTTTCTCTCTCTCTCTCTCGAATTTTTCTTTCTCTCTCTCTCTTCAAATGGTTTCTTTTTTCTCTTGATTTCTTGCTTTTTTCTCTCTCTCTCTCTGGAATGGTCTCTTTTTCTGGAGCCTGATCTCTTTTCTTTTCTCTCTCTCTCTTCTCAAATGGTCTCTTTTCTTTTCTCTCTCTCTCTCTTCAAATGGTCTTCTTTTTTTTAATCTCTCTCTCTCTCAAATGGTCTCTTTTCTTTTCTCTCTATTTCAAATGGTCTTTTCTTTACTCTCTCTCTCTCTTTCACATGGTCTTCTTTTCTTTATTCTCTCTCTCTCTCTCTTTCATGGTCTTCTTTTCTTTATTCTCTCTCTCTCTCTCTCTCTTTCAAATGGTCTTCTTTTCTTTAATCTCTCTCTCTCTCTCTCTTTCAAATGGTCTTCTTTTCGTTAATCTCTCTCTTTCAAATGGTCTTCTCTTTCCCCCTTTCTCTCTCTTTCAAACGGTCTTTTCTTTCTTTCAAACGGTCTTTTCTCTCTCTTTTGAACGGTCTTTTTTCTTTCCTTTCTCTTTTGAATAGTCTTTTTTTTTCTTTTCTCTCTCTCTCTTTCAAACAGTCAATTTCCTCTTCTCTCTCTCTCTCCAGCTGTCTTCTTTCTTTCTTTCTCTCTCTCCCTCTCTCCAGCTATCTTTTTTCATGTCTTACACTCTATCACCCCCATCTTTTTGTGTGTATACATATATAGTTTATTTGGGTTGCAATTTCATGCACGTTTTGTTTATGACCAATGAATGATTTTCTTTGAATTTTTAATTATTTCTTCAGTTCAAACCATTTTCTGATATTTGGCCTTTAGTTTAAACCTAAATTTCCTGTGTCTTAATACGTACAATAATAGACCAAAACATTATTTTATCACCCTGATATTTTTTTCTGTTTTTTGCTAGTTAACTATTTCCATAAAAAAACTTGAAGTTCTAATCACTCTGTCAGGTCCTTCCAATGTAGCTCTACATACATCACTAGAAATTACTTTTTCAGAAGTCAGTTTTCATTGACTTACTCACCCAATTTATGTTTCTGTTTGGGAAATTTTCTCTGTATTCACAGCACCAAATTCTTAAAATATTTTCTTGTCATTTAATCTCTTTTTGTGGCATCCTTAAAGGTTGTTTTTCTTCTAAATTTTACCTTTCCTCTGTTTTCAGTTTCCTTTGTTTATTTCTCTTAGCTATCTGTTCAGTATCATTCAGTTTTAAATGTTGTTTCCATCAATCAATCTGTTTACAATATCTTTCTCTTATAATGTTATAACCTTCATACAGTCCATAGCAATCTTTATATATGTGAAACTGAAGCATATATTTCAGTAACTACACTGATATTCAATAAAGAAATAAAAGTTCAGTTAGCTCATTGACCAACTCCAGAGTTTAATGTCAAAGTGCTCATCAGGACCAGATGCTCAATAAATCTACTGGAATTATTATTAAATCTCATATTTCCATTCTGTATATTGATAAACTACATCTGGCAGCAAGGCCTCTGGTCACATTTTGAGTATGGAACCACCGCTTATTTTCTGCTGTTACCAGGTCCACTCTGACCAGAGGTGGCAGAACCTGCTATGAAAGTGGACACCGAGGTCAAACTGAGCAGTGACAGTCTTTCATACTTGAATCGAATCTTCAGGCCATGTATCTGAAGATTGTGTTCAAGTATGAAAAAGACTAGGAAAGAAATGGATTCAGATCTTTCTTGAAGGTATTTGTGTAAAAGTAAACCTGGACAACTTCAGCTAGAATTTGAATTCAGCATGCTGGTCTCACTTACTGTGAAAATAACCATTATGCACACATATATATATATATATATATATATATATATATATATATATTGTCAGATGATTGCAAAAACATGAAACCTGTAGTCACAGACTCACATCCATACAACTAAATATGTTAGCTCTATCACTAATATTGAGTGCTTTCCATCAAGTACTGCACATATAAAATATTATATAGTACAGGTAATCGATCTGTTTTTATATAATCTGGGTGGATGCTAGTAATACTAATTATTAAAACTGATCCACAGAGCGCTCAATGTTTTTATTTAACAGAGCATATGTATTTTTTATTTTATTTTTTTTCTTTATTTTTTATTTTTTTTCTTTATTTTTTATTTTTTTTCTTTATTTTTTTTTTCTTTATTTTTTTTTTTTTTTTTTTTTTTTTTTTTTTTTTTTTTTTTTTTTTTTTTTTCTTTATTTTTTTTTTTTTTTCTTTATTTTTTTTTTTTTTTTTATTTTATTTCTTTTTTTTTTTTATTTTTTTTTTTTTTTTTTTATTTTTTTTTTATTTTTATTTTATTTTTTTTTTTTTATTTTTTTCTTTTTTTTTTTTATTTTTTTTTTTTTTTTTTTTTATTTTTTTCTTTTTTTTTTTTTTTTTTTCTTTATTTTTTTTTTTTTTTTTTTTTTCTTTATTTTTTTCTTTTTTTTTTTTTATTTTTTTTTTTTTTTTATTTTTTTTTTTATTTTTTTTTTCTTTATTTTTTTCTTTATTTTTTTTCTTTATTTTTTTTTTTTTATTTTTTTTCTTTTTTTTTTTTCTTTATTTTTTTTCTTTATTTTTTTTTTTTATTTTTTTTTTTTTATTTTTTTTCTTTTTTTTTTTTTTTTTTTTTTTTTTTTTTTTTTTTTTTTTTTTTTTTTTTTCAACATTTTTTTTTCTTTATTTTTTTTTATTTTTTTACAGCAAAAATTACCTCAACATAGTCAATTTCAAGCCATTCTGTACACAGCTATTTCTATGTTGAGGTAATTTTTGTTTTTTTGCTGTAAATATATATTTGTGTCAGAATTAGAAATTTAACTGAGTGCCATCAAAAAATTAAAACAGAATTTATCCATTTCAATGTTTCAGTCAGATGAAATGCACAAGATAGTGGTCAGGGGAGGATGAAAGGCATTAGCTTTAAAGGGAAGAGGTTTTATAAAATTAAACCAGGATATTAACCTTATGAGATTAAATTGAAGTTATATGAAGAATGAAGTGTTAGTTTGAAACTAAAAGGGATTTCCTACTTAAAAATACTCTTCCAAAAATAAATTATCCTTAAAAATAAGATATATTTAAAAAATTATAAATAAGTCATATTTAAATAATTTATATTAAATTTAAGTAAGAATAAATTTTAAAAAAATTTATAATTAATAAAAAAAATTGGTTACATTAAATAAAGAATATATTTAAAAAATAAAATAAATTATACATTAGAAAAAATTTTTAACTTTAAATATAAGTTAAATCAAAACAAGTTTTTATATATATATATATATATATATATATATATATATATATATATATATAAACAGTACAAAGTTATATTTAAAGAATATTTAAGTAGAAACTTGTATTTTTAAACCTAACCTTATCTATATAATTTTTTTTTTTTTTTATAGAACTCCCTTTTCGGTCCCCTGTTAGTTTCAAATTTCCTTCTTCATATAACCCCAATTTAATGTCATAAGTTTAATGTCCAGGTTTAATTTTCTAAAACCTCTTCCCTTTAAAACTAATACCTTCCACCCTCCGCTAACCACTGTCTTGTGCATTTCGTCTGACCGAAACATTGAAATGGATAAATTCTGTATTAATCTTTTCAAAGGCTGTCACAGTTAAATTTCTAATTCCAACATAAACTCAGCCTATACACCGGGGTTGAATAAGACTGATGAAGTTTTTAACAGTTGAAATAGATTGATCTCCAATATGAGGTAATTTTGAATTTATGGTTTACTACTATTTATTGGCTTTGTTTTAATAAATACATTGAGCTTTTTTTGTGGATCACTTTTAATATTTTATATTACTAGTGTCATATATATATATATATATATATATATATATATAATTATTTATTTAAAAATATAATTCCATCGCTACATAAGAGTTTTTGTGTTTCAAAATGAGAGCCAAAAACTTCAATATAATTATTCCATCTTCAATCGAACAAAAATACTAAAAAACTTTGAATTATTTATCTAACGAGTTCTTTCCTATTTTTTATATATTTTCACACACACACACACATATATATATATATAGGCCAAATGTATGCTTGTGCTTAGTAGGTACATACTTTACATTTTTTTAAAACGTTTATTACTTTTGTTATTTTTTTCAAAACTGTTTATGTACATTTGTTTAACACTTTATTTAAATTTTTTTTTTTTTTTTTTTTTTTTAGAACAGTTTAATCTCTTAAGTCCTCCTTCTATATTAGAACATTCCTCAAAGGTCTCTTGAACTTTGACACACAGTACAACAAAAATCTCATTCTGCATCAATTTTAGTAAATACTTCTGAGATGGACTTTTTTTAATTCGTCCACTGTGTAGTGATTTCTCTCATAAACCTTGCTCTGTACTACACCCCAACCCAACAAAAAAAAAAAAAAAAGTCTATTGATATTAGGTCAGGTGAATGTGATGGTCATTCGATCTTGACTCTTCTTCTGAACTAACGCCGTGGAAAGGTTTGGTTAAGGTAGCCCATTAATGGGGATAAGCTTCATTTTGCTGAAAGAACAGGTCGGCAAAGTTAACTAGTTTTGAGCTGAGGGGACAGAAACAACCGTAAGCCTGCTTTTGGCACACCCTCTACGTGTGTGTGTGTGTATATAAAATTCATACTACTGAGGCAGTTACCATCATGCATACCATTTTCAAGCCAATATGTCCTTTTCATTCTTTGTAACTTCTGTAAGTTTTTGCTTTCTTATTTTCTACAAAGCCAGAAGCAAATATTGTAAAAAAAAAATTAAGTAACATCTCAGAGCAAAGGTTAGATATGAGGCTTGTTAAGAAAACAAGAGATTTATTTCACACCTGATTGACTTTGGGATATTTACATTAAAATTAATCTGTTTGTCAAAAAAAAAAGAAAAAAAAAAAACACACCTTAGAAAACAAATACAGAAACAAATAAACCAGAAAATTATTAGATAAAAAAAAAAAAAATCATACGTGAACCTGCCCTTTTCCTTAAGAAAAAAAAAAAAAATCTCCTTCCTCCTCTTTAATTCAACCTAACTTATCCACCTGCCCAAAACTACCATTTCATTTTTGGTTATACATGGGAATAGGTGGTGGGTTTGGGCATTGTATAACTGAAAGAATAAGTATTTAGCTATGCTTGGAATGTGTGCACGCCCCCATTGAAATAATAACAAAGTCCAAATCTGAAATCAGAAAGGATTTCAAAGGGTTAATCACCTTAAACAATAACAAACATTTTTTTCCCTTATTTTTGCTTGTTATTTTAAAAGCTTTTTTGTTTTCCATCTTAAAAAAAACAAAGATGAAAATATTTGAAGGAAAATGAAGAAAAGTATTATGAAGAAATCTTAAATATTCATTTATTTATTTTATTTTTTTTGTTGTCTCTATATACTGTCAAACGTTTCGAATACAAAACACAATGACAAGTAGAGTCTGTATACAGTCATTTATATGCTGGTACATGTGCACGCACACACACGTACAAAAAGATGCTGAAAGCATTACAGCACTAACCATTTTTAATCTTTTCATGGTCAGACTCCGAAATTTTAACGGCCCACAATGCGTGTGTGTTTGTATATATCCAAATGTAGAAGAACTAAGAGTAAGATTTCAGCGTTCAAAACATTAAAACAGGGCTCAATACAAACGTAGAGCCGTAAATATTTCTTATGCAGTGTTACATTTAGAACATGCACTTGTAATACTGCATAATATATATATATATATATATATATATATATATGCGGTACTATATATTTATATTCAACACACATCACCACGCACACATACACACAATATTCAGAAAACGCACACACATGAATGCACACGTAATAATATTCAGCACACACACACACACACACACACACACACGATATTCAGTGTGCATACATGCACACACAATATTCAGTGTACATACATGCGCGCACACACACACACACGATATTCAGTGTACATACATACATGCACACACACACACACACACACACACACACACACACACACAGGATATTCAGTGTACATACATACATGCACACACACAGGATATTCAGTGTACATACATGCACACACACACACACAGGATATTCAGTGTACATACATGCACACACACACACAGGATATTCAGTGTACATACATGCACACACACACA
>CAHIKZ030000120.1:1022500-1107500 GCA_903632075.3 Acanthosepion pharaonis | reverse complement strand
TACATATATATATCAAATATAAAATATATACATATGATATATGTCAAATGTGGATCATAATTCAACCCATCATCTGAGAGAATCCCTTTAATCTTCCATCAGCGTGGCTGATGCTAACCTCCAGGACAGTGACTCGGTGCGCCTTGGACTAAAGCTGACATGAAGTGGAAAGATTATATTAAATCAATTGCTAAGAAAATTGGTTCACTGTTTAGTGCTAGACAATTTTTCTTGCCAGAAGCTATCTTACATATACCATTCATCTTTGATTTAAATATTGCTGCTACATATGGCCTGGTGCTCCTGATATATTTTTTCTTTTTTCTTAAGCGATTTAAGAGATTCTTGATGAAATCCAAAGAACCTGCAGTGTTATTGGTCCTGACATCTCAGCTTCAGTCCCTTTCCCACCACCATAATGTAGCTTCCATGTGCCTTTTTCTATAAGTACTTTCATAGCAATTGTTCTGATAAACTTTCTACTATGGTACCTAGATGTTATGAATTTAAGCGCAGTACTAGATTGGTAGCAAGACTGATCATTTTACACTTGAAATGGCTAGATTTAACCATAAGTTCTATGCTAACAGTTTTTTCTATCATAATTCTCATTTGTAGAATTCTTTTTCAGCTTCTTCCTTCCCAGTCAACTTTGATCTTCAAGAATTTAAATGCAGTGTCAATCATTATTTCCTGGGTTTTTTTTTTTTTCCAATTCCTGTTGTTTTATTGTTTTTCTCTCCTTTAATAGTGCTTTTCTTGTATTCTCTAACATTGTCCCACTTGCTCATAGTGGCTTTGCCTTGGTTGGGGTAAAATGATTTTAAAAAAAACTAAAAAAAAAAACTCTGATGCCTGGCTATGATTCTCCTTTGCTACTCCTGCTCATGAATATGCAGTGTGTCAAGACCCTAGGAGGGTTGGGTGCATGCCAAACTGTTTAAGTCCAGGCAAGCAAATCTGTGGAGTACAGAACAGCATATTTACTGTAGCCCATTTTAATTCACCAAGAAAAACATGTACATGTTAACAGTATCAATCAGTTGAGAACCTAAAACACGCAAGTCATATCTGGTGCTTGTTATTATTAAATTATTATAATTATTTTAGTTATTTAATTATTATTCAGCTATCATTGTTGGTAATTGGATTTTTTTGAAATAGGAAAACTACTTGGTGAAAAAAATCAAGAGAAAACAGCTGGGAGAGGCAATCCAAAAATCCTAACCCCCACACCCTATCCCTCAACTTCTTTATTTACAAACAAATGTGGAAATCCCATAACAAAGTAGAGAACAATTTGTATGCATTTACGTGTAAGTAAATCCCTGCAACTCGAGCAGAAATAAATTTTCATGGATTTTATAAGTTTCTTTTATAGACATATGCATTTTTATATATACCACACACACATACACACATTATATATATATATATAGATAGAGAGAGAGAGAGTGTGTGTATGTGTGTGATATACAAATAAAATACATTGTAAATATATTATATATGTAGAAAATTGTGTAAGTGTACTTAAATGTGTGTTATTAAGATACAATAAAAAAAAATTCATTTATCACAACAAAAACGGTGAATCAGTTTATAATTGAAGGATAATGCTTTTAAGGTAAGCAGTCTTAGTATTAAGAAATAGAGTAAAATTTATATTCCCAACTTTATTAAAGACCTTTATTAATTAATGAGCAGATACCATCTGCCAAATTTTGAGTGGAAAAGATCTTTATGAACATATTCTTTCTTTAGAATAAATGTTATATATATATGTGTGTGTATGTATGTATATCAAACACCAAGACTATTTCTACATATACACAAATAAAATTCTTGTACATTGAACTTTTTATGAAAAAAAAATCCAAGGAAACAGAATTCCTGACACTTGAACTACTTGATACTGTCATTAGCCATGAACTTTTGACAATAAAAAATTAATTTTGTCACAAAAATTACTATACCTGATCACATGATCATAATCAACCAACCAGAATGCATTTTAAAAACATGTCAATATGAGACACTTCATTTTTGCATAAAACTGACAGAATTCTGAAACTTCAGTTAGATGCAAGATATGGCATAGCCACACATCTCTCCATTTCTGTTTAACTTTTCAAAATCATAAAACTGTGAAACCAGTAAAGTTACTGTCACTAAATATTCTTAAAGACTCCAGTCGCATTTTCAACTTTTTCTTATACAGTGTAACCCGGATATAAGAGTTGTCGGGACCGGAGAAGTCGTCTCTTATATCCGGGTTTGGTCTATTTTATATACATTAACACAGGCTCTAATTTGGGACCAGAGATAATCTCTCTTATATCCGGGTTTCACTGTATGAATAAAAACAAAAAGAAAAGTTTTTCTTTATCAACATGTTTCATCACTTGAGAGAATTTATCAAGCTGATAAAGTCCCTCAAGGGGACAAAATGCATTAGTAAAAAACAAAAAAAAAATTCTTTTTGCTGTTATTCATATTGATTTTTTTTTTTTTTTTTTTACAGATATATTTTATTTATATCTGAATTTTTACACCCACACAATATATTGGTTGCTTAGCAATACTATCCATTTAGATACAAGGAAACATTTGGCTTTTATTGACTGGGCAGCTAGTACTCTTTTCAGTTGAAATTTATAAAATCTTTCTCTTCAAACAATTTCTCAGGAAAACCAGTTTCTTAAGTAGTTTATATCGCTATTTTCCAGTATTGATGGGGGTTTCCTTTTTATTTGTTAACATCTTGATTTTCTCTTCTACATGTGCTATCCATTTTAGTTGTTGCTGCTGTTGGTAGTCATCAAGTGATGTGGTTTCTATTGTTTGGTACAGTTCTTTGCAAATTTGTAGCACCAGTTGATAATGTTTAAAGAAAGATGATCTTTGTGGGATTTGGTTGATAATGTGTATGTATGTGCATGTTTAGTGGACATTTTATTTCTGTTTGTTTTGCGTTGAAGGTGAAAATGATTTAGGTTACAAAACCATAACTGGTGTAATCTAAATCCTTTCACCCCCCACCCCAATCACCCAACACACACACACACACACACACACACACATTATCAACCAAATCTGATATAGACCAATTACAAAAATTAATTTACATGTTGATTATTGTCCACATCTTTGGTATTGTTATCACAACATTTTGACGTGAACCTGATGAAGGCTGTAGGGCACAACAGCCTATATAACAACAACAAAGATGAGGATAATAGTCTACATGTAAAAAAAAAAAAAAAAAACACAAATAAAGACTTTTGGATTTACCAATGTAGAGAAAGCAATGAGAAAAACACTCCACTATCATTCTATGGAGTTATAGCAAGTTAGATAATGCCAAATTTATATTTGGACCAAGTCCTTTTGCTTTCACACAGAAGACTTTGGGGAAAGGTACAAATTTATCTCGCTTTTTTTTTTTTCATGGCTAGGCTAAGTAGTAGGGTAGACTATGATCTCTCGTCTTGAAAAAAAATCAGAATTCCAAGCCACGGAGAAGGCAACGGGAAATTACTTCACTATCTTTACCTAGAATGGATGGTAATTCCGAGATAATAAAGAAAAATCGGTGAACATAGCAGTAAAAAAAAAGTAGCAGGGTAGACTAGGCTATCTAACCTTGAATGGCAACCAATGTAAGAGAAGAAAGACTCTGAATTCCAAACCGTGGGAAAGGCAACATGAAACCACTCCACTATCTTTACCATATTTGCATGGATTCTGTAAATGAACATGGTATTAATAATAATAATTTAAATCATACAGGTAAACACTTAGATCCCTTTACAAAGCCAGAAATATGAACTGCAGAGCCCAATTGGAAATAACCTTAATTTGGGTTTGAGGTTCACAGTCAATTTCTGAAAAATAAATTTTAGAGATATATATATATATATATATATATATATATATATATATATATATAAATGTTTATTTTAATAATAATGATGGTGATAGCAATAATAATAATAATGTTTATCATAGAATTTATAGACGGAAAATGAGAAAGTAAAAGGAAATGTTGGTTAAAAAGTTTAAGCGAATTTCAGTCCCCCACCCCACAAAATATATGAGAATAGAAACATTATAAACAAAAGCGATTGACTTTAAGAATTCAAAGAAAATTTGTTGCTACTTTGGCATGTTATCTGTGTTTCATGAATCTACTTTGGTATGCGATCTACACTTTATATTGATATCAATGTCATAAATCGCACTTAGACGACTTCTGTTGACTTTTATTTAGCATTTTTAGCCGATGTACGTGCCGTTTATCGCTAGAATTATTAATAGAAATTTTTTTTAATATCTTAATTAAAATTTCTGTATGCTATATATATAATGTTTTTCTTTCTAAAATAAAATTTGTAGATATCTTCTCCTTGTAGATAACAAGCCTAAGTAGCACCGAAAATTTATTTTAAAATCGTTGTTCTCTGCAAAACGTTTCAACATGGTGAGACATGCATTTTGGTTGTTTTGTGTATTTGACAAGGCGACAGAAAAATGACTACCTAAGGTGTGGGACGTAACTGGGAACGATGTGTCGAATTCATTTAAAGCCGGACTTATTTCTTTAAAAAAAGAATATCGTTGAACAATTACCAGAACAACTTCATTCAATGCCAAATTTTGATCGATAAACAAGTCAGGAAAGAAAATGGTTCAAGGGAAATAACTCTTAAAATAATGAAGGAGTTGTCTGCTCTTGTTCGGGTGAACGCGGTCGAAAATTACGAGCTCTCGGTATAATTGAATATTTGGATTCAGTTCGTATTAAAATATATTTTTGTATTCTTATTTATTTTATTCCTTCCATTATCTCAATAATAGCATACGTATTAACAAATAGATGTGTGAGTATAGCTTGTGATTATATGAATATTTGTCTTGATATTTTGAAATGAGATCATATTGAAATGTCATAAAATTCTATTTTATGTTATATAAAATAGAATATAATTATTAAAAATAAAAGTAATGGTAATTAAACACATTTTGGGACAGTTATACCTATTTTGTTACATATTAATTTGTTATATTTTGTCAGAATTTTTACAGGAGACAAGTGAACTATTGTGACAACTGTTAACTAAATAGCGACAGACCGTTATTGGACCCACTGAATTAAATAACTTTAAACAACAAGAATTTCAAGATACATACATACATACATATATATAGATATATATATTCTAGCTATGCTTTCAGCATTGATCACTTAACTGCTATTACGTATGTTTATATATCCACCGATTTCAACATATATAAAGTACGTGTGTTCTTCGAATTTTTATGATTTCCGGGGAAATTTGAAAGTAATTTGTCCACTGTCTTGAACGCTTCTGACTTTGATAAAAGACAAATTACAAAACTTGAGAAATAATTCTTTGATAATGACTTATAATAGTCGAAACGGCCCAGAAGAAATTGAATAATTTATATTTAAAATTTACCTCGGAAACCCGAAAAAAATTGTTTGAACGGAGAAAACTTAAAAGAATTTAAAACAAATAAGGTTCGTTGGTCTATAACCAAATATTCATAAAGAAAAATGATTGGCCATATACTCTCTCTATATATATATATATATATATATATATATATATATATATATATATATATATATATATATATATATATGTCTGAATAACGCAAAACGCAAAAATGAAAATAACACTGATATATTTACCAGAATTACACAAAAATATCTTAAATTACTAAAGAGTAAATTTATTCAATAAAATCGGCATTTGCTTCAACCATGCCCTCCAGACTACTTCGAAATCACCTGCAACTCTTCTGGACGGTCTCCTTGTTTAAGTTAGTGAATACTGCCTCAATCCTTGCCTTTCATGTTACAAGGAGTTTTGTTGGCCTCTTACTCAACTGCGCCCCACATATAATAATCAATGGGGTTGCAGTCTAGGGAGTTAGGTGGCCAGATGTAAGGGGTGATGTGATCGACAGCCATGACTGGGTTCGCCTGCTTGTGCAGCATGGTGCAGAGTCCTGTTGCCAAACATAGGGTCTTCCGGCAGCCACCCTCTTGACACAGGGCAGCACTATCTCCTCAAGGCACTTGATGTAGGCCTTCGTACTGAGTCTGAGGCCCTCACCCACAAATTCGGGACCTTTTCTTATCAGAAGGATTGGATTAAGTTTTCCAAGCTGCCGTACCTTCGTAATCACCATTAGATTCATCGAACTCTCCCTGAATCCTGTGCAGTTTAAAACCCAAATACTCTGAAATGCGCGGAATTAAAAAGAAATTGGCGACAATTTACCCATCGCATTCTGTGTGTGTGTGTGTGAGAGAGAGAGAGAGAGAATATATATATATATATATATATATATATATATTCGCCCACGTCGATACCGAATGTATCACAATGTCAGTTTAAATTAACGGCAATATCGTGTATAATAGCGCAACTCCCTCTGCACTTCCCCTTTGGGTGACGCCTCAGGCGCTGGGCAATAAACTCAACCTCTTCTCGAATAACAGGTATTACCGATATTTATCTTTGACTCTCCACTGAGTCAGGATGCGACACAAAGTCAGTTTATTTTCACGTCTGGAACCCGTGTGTCTCCACTCGTGTCACTGGGTTTTTTTTCTAGTCATAGCCAGTCAAATAACACGTTACGGAACACATCTGAGGATTCTGTCCAAGCAGCAGGGAGGAGGTGGACCCGGCACGGAACTGATATTACAACAGCATCTACTCCGCCCCAGGGCACCTGCCCCAAGAACATGTATTACCTGGGAGATATATATATATATATATATATATATATATATATATATATATATATATATATATATATATATATATATATATATATATATATATATAATATATATATATATATATATTATATATATATAATATATACCCAGGTATAGATTTGTGTATAGGGAATAAATTCCAATAACCAACAAATACTATTCTTAAAAGAGTGCTCAATACAGAGTAGAGCAAATATAATTATTTATTCGAAAATTATAACATAAATATGTTATAAAATCACTACAAAATAACCATTTTGTTTCAACATTTCTGGATAAGATCAAGTGATGGTGTTGAAAACAAAATCATCATTTTGATAGTGATTTTATAACGTTTGTATTTAATTTTCGTATAAATTATATATATATAAATAATTATATATATATATATATATATATATATATATATATATGGCGTGGGTAAGCAATTTTGCATAGACGATAGAATTAACTGAAAATCTTTTACATTTTCAAACTGAGTCTTTCTAAATTTTACAAGTAAATAAAAGTTAAATGCAGTTTGTGACTTGTCACCGCATGTTAATCCCTCTAATCCGTAACGGAGAACCGGGTCAACCCGACAAAAGACCTAGATTTGTTTGCGCGTGGTGCAGTAAACACCAGGAATTATGTCCTCTTCCACAATTGGCTGTTGAGAGAGGACATTCTACTTCCAAGTGGTGGCACTGACAAAATCTGAATATGAACGTTACTGAGCAGGTATTAGCCAATAGTCAGCGTAGGCCTGGAGCCGAGAGAACTATATAACACCAGCTTTTCTCAGTCGTGGAAAAAGCGCTCTTGACGTGTGGTCAACCAGACCAGACACGACATATAGATTCTTCGAGGATTGCGTTAAGTATTATATGGCTGAAGCATATTTACTCATTCATTCTACAAATATTTTCATGGCAACTGTTCTGATCAGCACCCCCCCCCCGGCCCCAGTTCCTCAACTACCTGAATTTAAGCGTGCTACTAGGTTGGCAACTAGGTCTCAGCGTTTTATTGTTGAACCAGACAGATGTAACCATCAGTTATGTCCGAACAGTTCCCTTTCTCGCACTTCTCACCTGTGGGACACCCTTCCGATTTCTTGCTTCCCTGTCAACGACGATCTTCAAAAAAATGAAATGCCACGTCAATCGTCATCTTCTCTTGTTCTGAACCTTGTCCTTTTACTGTCCTTTGCTTCACTTTCTCTGACTAAAGTCTTCTCGTTCTCTTTCACTCTTTCACTAATTAGAACTAGTTCGCTATTATCCGCGTGATTTTATATAGCACTGATAACGTGGTTCCATTGTATATGTTTTTTATTTTCTTATTTCTGTGACAATTTAGGAAATTATTTTAATTTTTATTATAATTTTATTTTATAGGTAAGTTTTATCATCATTTTACCTTTTGATTTATTGGATCCATTGGACATAAAACTACAGTGGATATTATAGCAGCAGATTTATAAAAAAACAAAAAAGGTAAGTGCTTTTTTTATTCTAACAAAAACAGCAAATTTTATTTTAATCCATGCTGTGTGCATTTGACTTCTCAGCCTTTCCGAATGCTTGCGGATAATGGACAACGACAGCGGAATTATGGTGAAGAATCCAAGCATTTGAAACTAGATTCTAGAATGCCATCCTCGGTGTTTCCGAGGTAGACCGTATTGCAAATGACATAGGGGGAGGTACCATCAAACAAGAAATAGACCCATTGTAAGACATCATAATCACCGTGAATAACAGAAAGTTGAAATTGTATGGGTATACCATTACCATCCTGCAAGGTACCACAACCTGAGGCAAAAGAAGCTACAGAGAAAGCAAAAAAAAAAAAAAAAATGAGTTGACATTGTCACTGATTGAACTGGAAGAGACTTAGACATAGACACGCAACCGAGATATATGGAAAAGGCTGGTCAGGTGTTCAGATGTGCAGCGACACTACCACCTTACGCAAATATGTGACGAGTGATGATGAATACAACAAGGCAATCTTCTTTTTTTCCTTTTTTTTGACTTCTATTTTTCTTTCCTTTTTTCGTGTTTCCTTTCTTTTTCCTTTTCTCTTTTTTTTTCCTTTCTCTTTCTTTTCATTTTTTTTCTCTTTTTTTTTTCTTTCCTTTCATTTTTTTTTCTCTTTTTTCATTTTTTTTTCTCTTCTTTCCTTTTCCTTTTTCATTTTTTTTTTTTTTTTTCTCTCTTCCTTTCATTTTTTCTCTCTCTTCCTTTCATTTTTTTCTCTTTTCCTTTCATTTTTTTTCTCTCTCTTTCTTTTTTTCCTCTTTCCTTTCATTTTTTTTTCTCTCTCTTCTCTTCCTTTTCTCTCTTCCTTTTTTTTCTTTTATTTCTCTCTTCCTTTCATTTTTTTCTCTCTCTTCCTTTCATTTTATTTTCCTTTTATTTCTCTTCCTTTTCATTTTTTTTCTCTCTTTTTTATTTCTCTTCCCTTTCATTTTATTTCATTTTTTCTCTTTCTCTTTTATTTCTCTCTCTTTCCTTTCATTTTTTCTCTCTCTTTCTCTTTCATTTTTTTTCTCTCTCTCTTCTTTCATTTTTTTCTCTTTCCTTTCATTTTTTCTCTTCCTTTCTTTTTTCTCTCTCTCTTCCTTTCATTTTTTCTCTCTTCTTTCTTTTTTTCTTTCTTCCTTTTTTTTTCTCTCTCTTCCTTTCATTTTTTTCTCTCTCTCTTTTCTTTTTTTCATTTTTTTTCTTTTTTTCTCTCTCTTCTTTCATTTTTTTCCTTTCTTCCTTTCATTTTTTCTCTCTCTTCCTTTCTTTTTTCTCTCTCTTTCCTTTTTTTCTCTCTCTTCCTTTCATTTTATTTCTCTCTCTTCCTTTCATTTTATTTTCTCTCTCTCTTCCTTTCATTTTTTTCTCTCTCTCTTCCTTTCATTTTTTTCTCTCTCTCTTCCTTTCATTTTTTTCTCTCTTCCTTTCATTTTTTTCTCTCTCTCTTCCTTTCATTTTTTTCTCTCTCTCTTCCTTTCATTTTTTCTCTCTCTCTTCCTATTTGCTTTTAATCATTTTAAGGCAATAAAGCAATTAAAACGCGAAGGAGTACTGAGGATGAAAGAAAACCAGGAAAATGTTACTGCGAAGAAAAGACAATAAAATAAAAGAACCGGGTTCAAGAAGACAGATGACGACGATTAATACTGCATCTTTTTTCAGTGTTTATTTTGTTTCTTTTTTTTTTCTGAATGTACGAGGGAGGGCTAAAATATTTTTCTAAAATCTGACCAAATAACGAAACAGAATTTCTTTCGAAATCACATTTTGATCCGTTAGCGAAATTTTCAGTATCTCGTATAGCTCTTCTTTTTTATTTTATATTTTTATTTTATTTATATTTTTTGTAAATTTCATTCTTTTATCTTTTTTTTTGCATTTGTATGATTATTTATTTTACTATTTATATTTGTAATTTCTAACACTAACCAACAAAAAATATTTTGTCTGCCACCCGGTTGCCGTACAAGACTAACTCGAGTGCTGATTCCGATTATGTACTCGAAATTGTTATACATGTCATATATTTTAGATATGAATATTTATGTCCAAGGTAAATATCAATATTAGGATTTGAAATGAGACCGTATAACCTTTTAGAAAAGGCTTTATTCATCTACAAAAGTGATGTCAAGAAACACATGGAATTTCTAAGAATTGTACATATGGCATAAGGTGTTGAGTTACACTACAGTGTTTTTAAACTTGGGCGATATCGCCCACCGGTGGGTAATTTCAAGTGTATTTTTATTGTTCAAAACACACACACACACACACACACATATATATATATATATATATATATATATATATAGTTTGTGTATGTCTTAGTAGTATAAAAAGAGCAAAGCATGTTTGTCATTTTTTTTCCTTTCAACCATTCCATCTGTCTGTGAACTACGGTGTTATTATATGACGGATATAATAATGCCCATAATGGGGGAAATACAAATAGAATAAATCTTTCTTCCATAGCAACCTCCCGTTACAAGGACAATAGTGAAATTGCCGTAATTCAAACAGCTCGATAGGATTAAACGTTTTGATAGTCATAACAGTTTGCTCAATATGAACCAGCTTTTCTCAAACATTTGCTCTTACGGAACCTTTGAAATAGTTTTCATGTCTCATTGAACCCTGCATAAAAATTATTATATACCATTATCATATTATCTATCTCTTTTATATTTTTATCGTAGTTCAGTGAAAAAAAAAAACATTTTTCGGATAACTGGTTTAAGGGGAGAATGAACCATTTTGGTTCAATTTATTGGTAATGCTAAAAAAATCCTATTGTTCAACAATAGGATTTTTTCCTAGATCAAGAAGTCCTCCTAAAGAAAAATGGTCTCTCCCGATAGGAATTGAAGCTGTATCTCTCTTTTCTATTAGGGAAACCGCTTCTACGGAATTGGATTATTTTTATATAGGAGTTTTACAAATATATATTTTTTTGTATAAACTTTCCTTAACTTCCAAGCAATGATCGAAATTCTAAGGTTGTTACTACGTTTAGAACAGAAAATAGATTTAGTTGAACAATTCAGAACAGCCATCAAGAAAACATTCACAACAGACTTGACTGGAATTTTTCTTTTTCTTTTTTTGCTATGTTGGATAAGATATAAGACATATGCTTTGTAGGTATAAAAAATAAACCCTATTTATTTGATGTGACCGTAATATTTCTTGCTTTTCTTGTTCTTTTTTGGGGGGTGGGGGAGTCGAACGGCCACCCATTTTGAGCTTGATATATAAGATGAATACTACACATTGCGTGTATTATTAAACCTCTTTTTCGTCTTTAAACAGGTTTTATTTTATTTTTTTTTAATCGACAATTTAGGAATTTTTTTTTCTCTAAGTTACATCCAGGTCCTTGACTTTTTTCTTTCGGGCCCTTATTATATCTCGACCACTTTCCGCCCCTCACCTCTTTATTTTTTCGATCTTACTTTTCTCGTTTTTTCTTTTATCAGCTATGTTATCGGCAATGTTTACCCAATTATCTCCCTTGACACACTTCTTTCCATCACTTTTGCTTGAATGAGTAAAAACGAACCGCGTTAAGCATTTGTGAACCCTTCTGTCTGGATGTGTTTTCTTTTTTTTTTTTTCCTTTTTCTTTAAGAGTTTTCACATCTTATATTATCTTCTTTCTCTTTTGTATTACTACCTTTACACTTCTCACGTATTCTCATTTGAGTTGATTTCTTTTCTTCTTTCCATTCTCCTCTTCTTTCCATTCTCCTCTTCTTTCCATTCTCCTCTTCTTTCCATTCTCCTCTTCTTTCCATTCTCCTCTTCTTTCAATTCTCCTCTTCTTTCCATTCTCCTCTTCTTTCCATTCTCCTCTTCTTTCCATTCTCCTCTTCTTTCCATTCTCCTCTTCTTTCCATTCTCCTCTTCTTTCCATTCTCCTCTTCTTTCCATTCTCCTCTTCTTTCCATTCTCCTCTTCTTTCCATTCTCCTCTTCTTTCCATTCTCCTCCTCTTTCCGGCCTTCCTTTTTGCTTTCTTTCCTTCTGTCTTCCTCTTGTCTTTCCTTCTGTCTTCCTCTTGTCTTTCCTTCTGTCTTCCTTGTCTTCCTTTCTTCCTTTGTCTTTCCTTCTGTCTTCCTCTTGTCTTTCCTTCTGTCTTCCTCTTGTCTTTCCTTCTGTCTTCCTCTTGTCTTTCCTTCTGTCTTCCTCTTGTCTTTCCTTCTGTCTTCCTCTTGTCTTTCCTTCTGTCTTCCTCTTGTCTTTCCTTCTGTTTTCCTCTTTTCTTTCCTTCTGTCTTCCTCTTTGTATCCTTTGTTTTATTAATTCCTCTTGTCTTTATTCTTTCTTCCTCTTGTCTTTCCTTCTGTCTTCCTCTTGTCTTTCCTTCTGTCTTCTCTTTCCTTCTGTCTTCCTCTTGTTTTTCCTTCTGTCTTCCTTTTGTCTTTTTTTGTCTTCCTTTGTCTCGACTTCTTCCTCTTGTGCTTTGTCTTCCTCTTGTTTTCCTTTTCTTTTTTTTTCCTTCTGTCTTCCTCTTGTCTTTCCTTCTGTCTTCCTCTTGTCTTTCCTTTGTTTCCTCTTGTCTTTTTTGTCTTCCTCTTGTCTTTCCTTCTGTCTCCTCTATCTTTTTTTCTTTCCTTCTTTCCTTTGTTTCGTCTTTTAAAATCTATTCCCTATTATTTTGTTCGATTCTTTATTCTTTTCACTGTTATCTCGTTCTCTTTCTTTTCCTCTCTCCTCTAATATACTCCTCTTTTTATTTCGTTGTTTCTTTTTTTTTATAATTTCGACATCTCAATGGTGCTTTACTTTTCATTTTCTTTTTTTTTTCTCTTTTCTTTGCGCTGATGTCTCTTTGTTTCTCTCTTTTTTTGTCCTTTTGCCTTCTATCACTCTATCTCTTTTTCGGCGTCTCTCTTCATTTCGTCCCACATCTATTTATTTTTCATTCGATTCTCCTCTCTCTATGAGCCGATATTCCTTCTCTCCGTCTCTCTTCAGTCCTTTTCTCTCCGTTTCTAATCTCTAATGCCATTGTGTACGTGTGTCCGCACACATGGAAGAGAACAAGGTAAATATATAACCATCAAATATTTTCAGCCCCGATAATAACACAAAAGGACACAATAAATATATGATATTTCCCCATCTGTATATATATATATATCCGATTACACACACACACACATATATATATATATACATATATATATATATATATATATATATATATATATATATATATATATATAATGTAAGGTGATTGAATAGTCACTCCCCATTTGATGTATGAGTGGCCAGCCGGGAGTCCTGACTTACCACCCTGTGACTTTTTCCTTTGGATTTGGTTAAAGGAGCAAGTCTAATATACTAAACCAAGACTTGGGAAGAATTTGAAGGGCGAATACAATGTTATGTCTTCTATACCACAAGAGTTCCTGGTGAAATCAGTTGACGCCATTCCTGGGCGACTAGAGAGGATGGTAGAGAAATCTGGTACCTCCATGCTAAAACGCTTTCCTCTCATATCCAATTTTTGTAAAAATTATAGTTAATAAATAAATTATAATTATTTTAAAATGGGTAAGTAACATTTCAGTTACCCTGTACACATGAGAAAGGATAACTTTTCTAGACATATGTTTGTAATTTTTTCTTACAGTAATGCTTACCTCGTACAAGACCCAATAGCCACTTGAGGTAGAGGGTTACAGAGTATGAGGTAAGAGGCACAGTTTATGAGGTTATGTAGGTAAAATGAAGTTTAACAGTAAACTTAAATAGGTTAAGACTGTAGTAATCGGGGAAGCATCCTCTTGGGAGTAGGTTCGACAAAAAATACTAATCTATCGATACTTTTTGGCTAATCTTGTAGAGATTAAACTATCCGGCTTTAATGTCAGACTATAATACATCTCGTTTTGTTTTGTTTTTTGTTTTTTTTTACAGACAGTGGAGTTAATATCAACCAGTCTAGATCGAGAAGTCCTACTAAAGAAAAATTGTGCCTCCCGACAGGAATTGAACCTGTATCCCTCTTTTCCATCAGGGAAATGGTTTGTATGGAAAAAAGGGACACGGGAGACACAATTTGATCTAAACCAGTTGTTATTAATTTCACTGTTCAGAAAAAGAAAACATGGATCAACACCTCCATTCAAAAACACACACACACACACATATATATATATATATATATATATATATATATATATATATATATAAGCATGTGGGCACGATGGTATGTCTGTAATAGTCATTAAGAAGTGTGATTCCGAACTAGCTCCTGTTCTCTCTTAATTGTTTAATAAATTACTCTCTGACTCCTGATCTCCTGCCTGCTGAAATTTATCGTCTGTTCCAGTTTTTAACAAAAAAAAAAAAAAACCTTCCGACCCATCCAGCTATCGGCCTTCTACCTCTTTTTCGGAAACTCCCAGAGGCTCTAATCAATGCTGAATTGGTTAATCACCTCTCATTGTAGGGCCTTTTCTCAGACAAGCAATACGGCTTTCGTTTCTCCAGCTCAACTGCTGATGTAATAATGATATTTGCGAAGAGAGTCTATCGTACTCTAGATAAAAACGGTAAAGCCCGGGCTGTAGCATTGGACCTTTCGAAAATCGTTGATAGCGTCTGGTATTCATGATCTTCTCTACAAGCAGAAAAGTTCGGATATCCCCGGTCACATTTTTTAGCGGACCTAGTCGTTCTTAGCAAATCGTGAAATGAAAGTTGTCCTGAACTCGTCTACATCCTTTCGTACTAACACAGGTGTCCCCAATCCCATCCTTGATCCTACGCTGTTTTTAATCTTCATTAACGACCTTCAGCTCTCAACTTGGTATCTTGACTAACGCCACTTCTATTTACTTCTGCCTTAATACTAAGGCTGGTCAGTTTGACAAGGTCAAAATGGCAGCTGATGTACAAAACGACCTCAAAACCGTCGTTAACTGGGGCAAAACATGGCTTGTCAATTTTAACGCTTCCAAGATTAAACTTCTTTCTATTAATAATCTGAAATACCCCCCTGTCTGCCATTAGCATGGCAGATGCTATCCTCCAGGAAAGTGATTCATTGTGCTTTCAAGGGCTAACGTTCTCAGCTGACATGAAATGAAAAGACTACATCGAATCCATTGCTAAATCAGGCTGCTAAGAATGTCGGTTCACTGTGTCGAGCAACTTGTACCTTCGAGAAAATTGTTTCGAACCTCAGTTCGCGCTTGGTGTAAGACGAGGTACCCAAAAATCATCAGGGAATTTGACCTGGAAAAATGGCTCCTTCAGAAGGTCGTTAACTGCGGCAAAAGATGGCTTTTCAATTTTAACGACTCCAAAACTAAACTTCTCTCTATTGATCATCTAAGAGATCCTTCTCTGCCTCCCATTAGCATGGCTGATGCTATCCTCCAGGAAAGAAGGAAGGAAAAGAATGCCCCACACAGCGTTGAAATAGAGAATTATATTATGTAGGGGGTAACATGACTTTCGGACCACCCTGTAGTTTATAGTCATACCCAGAACGTGATGAATTCTTACTGCTTAAATACACTTTCTATGTAGGAGTTGAAAATATGGATTAAATCCGACAGAATGATTGAATAAGGAATAAGTAGGAAATCTTTTTCTTTTTTTTCTTCTTTTTTTTTAATCTAACAGGATTCGCAATTTATTTATTAACTTAATCAATCATTCCCCTCCCAAAATTCTTGATGAAATAAATACCGAAAGCTGTCAGATTTATAAAGATTTCTGTTTTTTTTCTTATGTGGGTAGGGAGAAGAGCGCTCAATTTCGGAGCGTTTGTAGGTATCGGTCTGAAGATTAAGGAGCGATGACAATGTGCGATCATGACTCTCCACAATTTCCCTTTCTTTATTATCTGTGAATATGGTATGTATTCTAGGTAAAAATATTGAAGTGGTTTCCCGTTACCTTCACTACGGTTTTGAATTCAGTATCTTTCTCTTCTTGGGCTGGTTGCTATCAAAGATTAAAGTGCCTAGTCTACCCTGCAATTATTTTACTGCAGTGTTCCTTCAAGAAAAACATTGTTTGACCCGGCTAAAATGCGACGCTCCTTGTAGCTGAGTGGTAAAGAACGTCGGATCTCCTACAGAAGAGGACGCAGGTTCGATCTATGCCGAAGAGAACATTTTCTTTATTAAGATTTCTCGAATGCAAAAGCCTGTAGATGTTATATATACTGTTTAAAATACGAATTGGGTCTCTATTTCAAATACGAGTATCAACTAAATGTTTGAAGTAATACTGATAAGTTACTTGGAGATTTCTCTGCAGATATTAATTTTAGTTTTAGGAAATAGCAATAGATCATGAAATTTTACTCCTTCTCTACCTCCATCCCAAATTTAATATTTTCAGGGTCATACTTCAGAATACTGATTTTGAAAATTAGGTCGGGCCGGGAACCTTTCCCAATTTCAGTAGCCTCTTGTTTTACATAATGATTTATTTATTTATTTTTTTGTTTTTACGGGATGACCAAAGACTCCGCACAGCGAGAACCAAAAATAAAAAGAATGCAAGCTGACTAGGTGCGTAATTGGTTGCTATAAACATCAAATTAAAATAAAAGAAAAATGTTTTATAGCAAAATTAAATTTCCATTAGAGTTGAGTAAAAAGGGGCGCTATTCTGATATGGAAAGGGCTAAAATTATTGACAAGAAAGTACATGCAGAGTAGGCTCCCTTGAAATTAAAAATTTTCTGATGTTGCCGATGTTTTGCAGTGTAGGAAAGTTCTTTAGATTGATATAATGAAATTGACTACTGGAGAGAAAAAAAAAAACACTTCAGCAAGCATTTCCTTTCAAATTCTTTGTAGAAATAGATCTCTCTCTCTCTCTCTCTCTCACTCAGCCATAATCTAACTGTACGTAAAAGGTAAAACGGATATTAGGTCGAATCATAAATAATTTCCGTAGTTAGCGTGATATTCGTCATTACAGTTGGTCCCCCCACCAAAATGGGAATTACTTAAGACTCAAATTAATATATTTGGAAAGATAGAAGACATAGTCACGAAAGACTGCTGAAAAGTTTTCGGCTCGACCTACTTCTTAGAATCAGTATTTCAATAACGAAACGCCAGAATATCTGAAAGGGGTGGGCCGAAAATTTCACCACAGCTTTTGTGTGTGTACACACACACACACACACACATATATATATATATATATATATATATATATATATATATATATATATAGTTTATGCAAACTTAGGTAATCCGTATGGATAGACCCGAGGAGGATGATATCCAGAGAGCTCAATGTAAAATTCAGAGCAGATATGTTTGAATAAAAGACAGACCACGTTAAGATTCCATGTAATAAGCTATTTCACCATAACCCCTTTAACAGGGTTCTGGATCATCAGACTTTACTTCCAAAAGCTAAAATGAAAAGAAATTCACACGTTTTTGACGGACCTCATCGAGTATACGTAAAATTAACGAAGTGAGGTGGAAGAGAATGAGAGAGAGAGAGAGCAGCAACGACGTATTCAGTCCTTACTGAACGAGCTACACATGTGAATTGCTTTAATGTGGTCAGTTGACTGGGCTCTGCAGTGCACTCTCATTCTCTTTGATGTACAGTTTGCGAGGGATAAATTGTCGTCTATATTACACAAATAATACATTTCATTATAACAGATATACTTATCAAAATTACACAAAAATATCATGAAATACTAAAGAATAAATTTATTCACAGATCACGACTGCTATTAGGGCAGTGTGATTAAATATACTTTAATATTTAAAAAGATTTTCAGTATTATTATTGTTTAACAAGCATTATAACATAGCTATATTGTGGAAAAAGAAATTTTCGACAATATACGCGTTTTTTATGTATTTATGCTTACTTTTTTTGACTTTTATCAAAAACGACTTTTTGTACATGTACTTTTGGATAATGTTATACATTAATTACTAATTTTTTTTAAATTAATAACTCTTTGTGCTCAGTTGAAGACATTGATAGCTATCTGCTGATGTATCAAAATTTTGGAATAATGCAATAATAAAAAATTAAATTTCATCTCTTCGATAGATGTCGAGATCTGTCAATAAAATTGACTTCAAGCACGGCCTCCAAACAACTTCGAGATCTCCAGAAGCAGTTATGGACGGTCTCCTTGTTTAAGTTGATGAATGCTGCTATAATTCGTACTTTTAGTTAATCTGTAGACTCTTCCACAACACAACCAGTCTTACCCCTTTGTAGGAAATGCACTCTTCCTATCTAGTAAGCCAAATTCTACCTTCAGACAATATAACAAGTATTCATTGGTCAATCACCTCCAATCTGGCTTGCTGATTGGTCAGTTCCGACCAATCAAACCGCCTGCACGCGACTAAGCTGTTTTCCCGCTCATATGCTGCGAGCCACCCGGTGATTATATAAACAGAAAACGTGTGAACCTTCCGAGCAGTAATTACCAAGTTTCAAGATGTAACATTCACCGACTCCCGTCTTAGTCATTGCTGACCAGACGTTAAAGACAATTGCCAACTTCATACAGTCAGTAACACGAATTCACAGAGAACTTTCTAAAATACTCCACGTCACTACGAATCACAATTTTGCCGCGCAAAGACACATCGCTGACTCATATTCGATCAAGCATTAATCAACTCTGTGTACACCATTTATCAACTTTGCTTATGTAAAGTGAATTCAATTCACTACTCAATTAAGTAAAAACTATCGAGCGAACGACATTACAAAAACACCAACTGCAGTTAAAGGTAGATCACTCTACAAAAACTCTTTCTAAAAGACACTTATTATTAACAATCGTAATTATCAACAAATCTTTGATGTTACAACGAGTTTTGTTAGTCTGTAACTTAATTTCGCCCCCACATATAATGAAAATAGAGTACTGTTGCCATATTTGTTCTGGAGCTGCCCAGACCCAACTTTCCAGTCTTGATAATTCATAAACGTCTCCAAATCCCCCCCCCCTCCCGATTTCTCTTTCTTACAGGCAGTGTGTGACGAGCTTCTCACTACTCTATCGCTGCTACCATTGAAAGTGCTCGAAAGAACTGCATCTCCTGGTTCCACCAGGTCTAACCTTCGCGGCTAGGACCCGTCATGTCACTTACATAGAAGCAAACCACCTTCATTCTGTATTCCATCGGCGAGAAGTTCCACTCAAACAGATTCTTCCCGCAAACAACTGCCCAAGAGGATGTTTCTCCGATCACTACAATAACCTGTTCAAATCTAGAGTCAACCGTTATGTTCACCTATCCATACAAGCTACTTCATTACGTAACCCTCTACCTCGAGTGGCCCCCGAGCCTTGTACAGGGTGGATCTTACTGTTAAAGATATAATAATATGCATGTATTATTGAAAATCTTCATTCTTTGTCACATTACTACATTTATTTTACATGGATTATTTTTTTTGAGTTTTACAAATTTAATAGCAATAGAAAATGAAGATGGATTTTTAAGCTTGAATATATGTACAGTAATTTGTTTTAATACATAAGTAATTATTAAATAAGTAAACTGAGGCATACTTCAATAAATAAAAATATCAATAAAATGTCAGGTTATTGAATTTCAATAAACAAAACGTTCAATGAAAAGTTAGGGGATTTAAATCGATTTTATTCTGCTGAAGATGACAGTCAATGAGAAACTTATGAAAAAGTGAAAGATTCTCCTCCATTGAACCCTTGAAATTCATCCCTGGTTGGGAAGTCTTGTTTTAGAGGAAAATAAATAAAAGCAAATGTTACAATGCTTAATATTAACTTTTTAAATCGGTGAATAACACATACACACATATATACATTTAACTGGAACTTAAGCGTCATAAATTTTAGTGAATGTTGACAGTGTTCTGGTAATAAGAAACACATGTTTACTGGCCAACGAGAAAGGGGGCGACACACCTCCATTACTAAACCCACCGCCCAGTTTCTTACGATGAAAGAAAAAAAAAAAAATTGAAACAAGAATAATGTTAGTGGAAAGAGAGATAGAAAGAGATCTGACCCCTTGCAGGTGGTTCCTTCCAAAGATTTTTTTCCTCCAAGTTGAGTGACTTAAATAACGGTTAGAAGAAAAAGTCGTTGTGGGAGAATTAATAATCCTTACCTCTAAGTTTTTTTTCCTACCCCGCCAATATACCTTGGAAACCTTACCCACAATTCACATCAAGCCTGACAGTCTTGAAGAGCGTTTATATTTCAATGGATAATCAGTTATTGGCTAAGAATACAGTCAACTTTTTCTTTTTCTTTTTGAGATTCTGAGTTGAAAATTTTTTTCCCGCTATTACACATGTTTACCGTTTCTTGTGTACTTCGACGTGGTGTAATGTTTAGGAAGCTTGTCTCGCCTCAATTATGACTAAATTGTAGTGCATTCGACTCTCACTCGGTGCTCCACACTTCTGGCCTTGTACTGTATCTCAGCTACGCTAAGAAAATCACTTCCGGCACTTCGGCATGTTGTAGTGGTTAGCAAGCCTGTCTCGCTCGAACAGTTACGACTGAATAGTGAGTTCGATCCTCACTGGGTTCCCCCATACTTTCGGCCACAAGTTACGCTTAGAAGATCACCAAGTTTGCTACCCTTTTTTTTTTTTCTTTTTTTTTCTTTTTCAATTTTCTTGTGACTCCGTTTTTTGCCGATCTACACGAGAGAGAGAAAAACGGTTCTCGGCAATATTTGAATTAAGATGGCTTTTTCTAAAAGCCCATCATGTTTTCTAGCGATTCCGGGTTTAGTTGGTTTTAGTGTTTCAAACGATATATTTTTTTTTTTTTTTTTTTTTACTTACTGATTCCTTTCCTTTTGGTATTTTATTTCTAGTGCAGATAAACCCGATGTTTATTTTACTTTACCAGAATTGACGACATATATGGCGCACATTATTTTTTGTTTACTAAAAATATCTTTTAAAATTCACCTGCGTCTTACTAATTTTACTAATTTTTTTCTTGATTTGCCCTGCTGAAATTGGGGTGCGTCTTATACACCGTCAAATACGGTACATATTTATTTTCTCAATCCTGGAGATTATTTTTGAATTTTGACAGATGTTGAATCAGATTTCAGTTTTTACTTAAAGAAAGAGTGTTTTTTACGGTCATATCACCTTGAAACACCTGTTCTCCTACGATCACTGAATTTAAGCAACGTCGAGGCTGAGCAGTACCTAGATGGGTGGGTGACTGCTTGAATGTGCGGGTGGTGTAATAGATAATTATTCGAAATTGTTAATCGGATAACCGAGTTCCAATTCCAGTTGGGTTCGTTATATTCACTTACGCGCAAATTCCGTTCGGAAAGACATGAATCCACCTCTTTTCTCCCCTGGCTATGGTTTAATTAGTAAGACTCTTATCACTAAACCACTTTTTAAAGAAAAATCTTACAATCTAAAAATATTTTCTGGTTTTAAGTAACCTGCAAAGGGTTAATAAGCCATAGAATACGAATTAATGAAATCTAACTTAGAGAAAGAAATAGTTAATTACTAGTTTGTTACAAGGCCGCAATTATAGAGAAACAGTAAGAACCGAACTATTTTTTTTTTAATGCCATGTTCCTTCAGGGCGTAGCTCACAACTTCCTTTACTTATTAGAAAAGATAATGGAGTGATTTCCAGTTGCCTTCATGATTTCGATTTCACTGTAGTCCTTCTCCAACACTAATTGCCACCCAAGGCAAGAGCCGAATTTACCCTGATATTTGAATTATAGTTTATGGGGGAAAGATAGTCATGCTTTTCCCATTGTGCGAAAATGAATACAACATAATTTTAAGTTGAAGAACATCAGCTGTAGTTTGATTTTGATATAGATAGGCTAAATGAATACCTCTTCGGAAGAATTTGTCAGGTGCTCAGCTGCACAGAGACTCCACGACCACACCCGGTCATTAGATTGATGATGATGATGATTCAGTAATAATGATTAGATATATTATAAAGAGGTAATCATACAAAGAATTAATCAGTAAAGTTAATGTAATTAATGGCGAAATCTCTTCGCTAACAAATTTAATAGACCATTAACTTACTAACCATTCCTTGAATGATGCGATCCTTATGTTTAAAATTGTAAGATAAATTTGATGTTCCGGTGCTGCTAGTACTTTCGAAAATCATCACATTTTCATCATCAGGTTTTGTTTTTTTTTTTTTTTTTTAATTTCAGGTAACTCCAAGACGAAAATAAATGTATTGTAGGCCGAAAGATGTTTTTTAACAGTGCGTTATTTATTAACGGTTACATAATTTCCTAACGTGCAGTGTTGCAATGCTAGATTAATTCTTTGTATGATAACCTCTTTATAATAAATATATATATATATATATATATATATATATATATATATATATATATATAGCAATTTTATAGCTTACCTGACGATGGCGTTGATACTTTTATCTCCTATATTCGTGTTATTTATTTATTTATTTATTTCTTGTTTTAATCTGATCGATTCTTCGCTGGAAGATGGAGACGGTTTGAAATACATTTTCTCAGCCATGAGTTATCCCTCTTCGTTTTTGGTAATTAAGTATCTTCTCCCATCAAAATCAGTCTGGTGGTGAGGGGTTGGGGTGCTGAATGTTAAAGCAATCCATTATATGTAACCTGAGAAAAAATGTCAACCATTTCGTAATGGTTCAATGATGTTAGTCCTTGTGGGCTTCGATTCTTGCTCTTGGATCGGGGTCGAAAAATAACTTGCGAGTCATCCATCTTCGTCGACAGCTTCTTTCCGTTCTACTTAAATGTCAAAAACGTTTCTTAATATTCACTTCTTTTTTTAAAAAAAATGTTTTTGAAGTGTTCATATTAAAAATAAATAAATAAATCCCAAAGTTGTTTCATAAGACAGAACCCAAATAATTTCGTGTCATTATATACTCAAACCTGTACTAACACCGAGAAACTGGTCGTGCCCACAAGTCTTGTAACTAATCGTGATTGTCGGGAGTTCACATTTACTGCAAGCAAAGCAACGGTAGGTATGTCTAGGGCAGGAAAACTTGACAGAGCTCATCTTACATGAGACTGGTTTTTAATTCAGAACTCTACTTAATGTAGACTGAATACCCTACCAAGACTAGAGAGCACAGTCGGCTCTGCTATTTAACCTATAGCCGGGGGAGGATGGAACCATGCTTTTTCCAACGGTACGAAACAGAATCGACCGGAGTTTGAACTCGGTTCGGCGATTTTACTTTCAGCACCGATAATTGTCGCACTATCTGCATATCCATGTTTTTAATGGAGGCTTCTGGCCGTATCACGTTGCAACGTCGGTTCTCGTAAGATCATTTAAGTTAAGAAACAACGAGCCTGGTTAGTACCTAGATAGGTGACCTTTAGTTCTCACGCCTTAACTGTATTTTTCTTTTTCTTATATTCTCTAACACTCAGTAACCCCTTTGCGTTTTAGTGACTTTATTACCTAGCTTGTGGGGTACTTTTTCAATACATACGCAGCTTACGGTGACGTCATGTTGAAACACTGTTTCCTGTACAATCACCACAGTTAAGCAACGTCCAGCCTGGTCAGTATCTAGATGGGCGACCGCTTGAGAATACCTCGGATGTACGGGTGGCGTAATTGGAAATTGGAGAGCCGAGTTCTAATTCCAGTCGGGTTTGTTATATACATTTATGCGCAAATACCCTTGGGAAAGGTATGACTCCACCTCTTCACCCTCCAGCTACAGGTTAATTAGTAGGACTTGCATCAGTAAATCATTAATATCTCAAAAAAATTCTTACAATCTAAAAATATTTTCTAGATTTAAATAACCTGTAAAAGGTTGATAGGCCGTAAAAAACAGTTCAGTCAGCCCAGGAGTTCTTCGTAGTAGTGATCTCATTTTTTAAGCTGTCAAACATATTTTGATTTCGCCCGATTCTTTCTCTGACCTTCCTCAGATATACAGATATTTTTGTTTGTGTTTTTGTTCTCTTTTGTAATATGAGGTTTATACTTTGAAAAATTCTTTTAGAAATGTAAAAAACATTATTATTATATTTCCCATATGTACCAGTTTCCAAGGCAGTCTCTCTGCAATTGTCACAACACAACCTTCTAGTTTGGCCTTGTGTCGAAATAAAACCAAGCTTTGTCAATGTCGAAATTACCCGGTAATGGTAATATTAGCTGTTTCTTTATAAGGAAATATTCAGCATTTATTGACTAAGCAGCCTGTTTTGGTTTTAGTTGAAATTTATAAAATCCTTCTCTTAAAACAATTTTTCAGGAAAATAACGTTTCTAAATTCCAGTAGCTGTTATCGCTCTTTCAAGTAGTGATGCAGGGATTGGGGAGAAATTCTTTCCTAACTTTTTATTTGAAGTAGTGTTGAATGTCAACATCTTGATTATGTCATTATTTTCTCTTCCAGTTTCATATGATATCCATTTTAGTTGTTGCTGCTGTTGGCACTCCTCAAATGATGTTGTTTCAGTTATTAGATACAGTTTTTTGTTTGTGATTCTGTAGCAGAAGTCCACAATGCTCGAAGAAGAATGGTCTTCACCAGGACCCAAAGGCTTCCCCCGCTCAAAGCCATTTTTAACCACTGATCTTAGAAAGCGATTGTATACAACTGACACTTGATAAATTTTTGAACTGGTTTGGTACGATGTATGATATTTGTGGGGTCAGTCTACCTGGATTTTAGGAGGAAAAATAAAATCCGAGTGTCATGTCCACAAATACAACACAAAATTTTAAACAACGCAAAGTAATGATCTTCGTAGAAGAAAAAGAAGTCCAAGCTAAATATGACAATAACATTTATATAGTCAGATACATGTGTTTAAAATTCAATGTTCTTTGTTTAACCATGAAAAGACCAATATTTCGATTGCTCGAAATTTGTCGCAAGGAGTCTGCAAAGTTAAAAATTATTTTGTTGCAAGTGATGAAAACAAGCGGTATGGTACACACACACACACACACACACACACAAAATGCGTGTGTATAGCACACGCTAATGAAACGTGTGTGACTGCTGACTGACTGCGTGCGATAGCAGTAATTTTAAATACAGTGACCAAAAAGAGAGAAGAGATAGGACTTAGTTTCGTTAAAGCTTTGTCTGTTTTTCAATGTAGAAAAATCATCGCTGATTGGCGCGTTGTCGTGGTAACGTGTGTCTGTGCGGTTGATCGAGGCATGGCCTGATTCGCTGACTGTTCCGTTGCAGATCTAGTCGCTGACTGTTACTGGCGAGCCGTTTTTATCGTTATGGGTCGTCTCCGAATCGCTATCCGAGTTTTCTACGGGAATGTACTCAGTAATCCGAACCCCCAACCCATTTCCAGCTCATTTGCAGTTCAACCACGCGGATGTCGTAGAAAGCATATTACGTTACCTGTCCTATCCAATTACGTTCTAGAAACTACTTATTTACATAATTTGGAGCCGTCTTTATACAGAATTGTAAAAAAAAGTATCTACTGAATTTAGTAAGATTTATTTGAAGGCGTCTCTTACTTGTTTGTGCTTCTCTTATCAACCGTAAAATATAGATTATATCCTATACATCCATATGATAGTCTCGATCTGACGAGGCTATTTAAGAACACGACTCGCATTTTCAGGTTAATGTTTTGGTATTGTGGCAATTTGCGGTATTGGACAAAACTACCCCAAGCGCAGCCTATTCTAAGTTCAATTTTCTTATCTCCTGTAGTGAATTTTTATGATGGATTAAGGATAGGTTCAATCACTGCTTTCATTCCAATTCCAGATCATAGTTTCTGTTTTGGAAAGATTTATTTTGTGTCCTATTTCTTGAAAAAATTAGTAGACGATGTTGGTTTTCGTTCTTTTACTATGAATATCTGTTTCATCAGCATAGCTCCCTTCAACATAAGCACATTGGCCTCGGTGTGATGGGAGTAGGTCTCTGTCTTTTATTTGGGATGTGGTATGGAATGCTTAAATGATCAGCGCCTGTCTCTTCACATCTATGCTTATAGATGCGCAAGGAAAAGATTAAATAGTTTTCCTTGTCGTATTCCTGATTTTGAAAAGTTTCCATATTGGGGCCCTTGCCAGATATGTAAGATTTTGTAGATCAATAAAATTCCTCTATTATATCGATACATTCAATGGATTCGGAGCTTGGAAGGCGGTTTGTAAAGGATGGTAAGAGAAAGTCTCTATTGGTGCGGTCATATGCTGTTGTGCGGTCAACAGGCCACATACAATTTCCTATTAGGGAGATATGCAATTTCCTGGCGGTGTCTGATGTCATATATGCCATCATAACATCCCTTACCGGAATGAAAAGCAAGCTGGCTTGTGAATTGACTTTCATAAGATGTGAGCCTAGTTAATATATAAGTTAGTTAATACTTCCGCCATGATGAATCCAGTTGAGATACCTCTGTATGTGTGTCGGTCTTGCGGGCTACCATTTTGTTCCTCTGGTACATTAATGCGTGGTAAACCACGCTTTTTTGGGGATGCGTCTCTGATTCCAGACTTCCTTAATAAAATATCGAGAAACCTGCTGTTACATTCGAGGAGAATGTAATCTGCTACGCAATGTACACGTTTCTTGGTCGGACCGGAAGAGATGTTTAAAAAGATGACAACTTGGAACCCTGTTTTTATGGTTGTTGGATCGAATGGATTCTAAAGTTTCTCCAATCAAACTAGCAATTTATGGATACGAAGGTAGTAGTGCTTTCATATGAGAGCGGAGTTCAAATTCAGGACGTTTTTTTTACGTTTACTTTCGCACAAACATTCTATTCCCCGCCTCTCCTTAAATATGGGTTAAATATCGGGGTAGTCTTGGCTCTCCAGGAAGGCGTTGCATCCAGTTTAAGAGAAAGACTACTAATCTGAAAAAGGTAACAAAAAACTACTATCTTTCCCGATAAGTTATGGCAACTCGCAGACAGTAAAGAAACGTTATCTAGAGAATAATGATCTCTGAAAGTAGGTTCTATGTCATAAAATATATTTCGATTGCACGGAATGTCGGGTATATTCGAACGCAATCCCGCTGCCTTGACGGCCTGCTGTGGATTTTCATCGATTTATATAATTTTTAAGGTAGATATAATGTACAAATCTAGATATTAGATTAATAGCGGGCAAGTGAAATGATAAAATAAAATAAAAAAGTCATGTTACGCATTTCGTTCCTCGAAATGATATCGTCACTCTATTAATGGGTTTATTGACTGAATCCTCTCTAAATCGCTCTCTCTCCCCATATATACTCTCTCTCTCATATATATATATATATATATATATATATATATACACTCTCTCCCCCTCTCTCTCTCTCTATATATATATATATATATATATATATATACACACACACACACTCTCTCTCTCTCTCTTTATATATATATATATATACACTCTCTATGTCTCTCTCTCTTTATATATATACACTCTATGTCTCTCTCTCTCTATATATATATATATATATACACACACACTCTCTATCTCTCTCTCTCATATATATATATATATATATATATATATAATAATGAATGTCACCGTGTCAAATTTTTTCAACTTTACTCTTAGAGGCTGTAGCCCAACATATACCATCTTGGAATCAGGCCGACTCCGTGAGCAAGCTAAAAATATTCCGGGACGGATCCAGACCCACAGTCCTGAATTTTTGTATTCCTAAATTTTCAGTTTTCTGCGATTATTTTCGGCAATTTTTTTACGTGCTTTTTTGTGACGAAATTTTTTGTATGACAAGAGTTTTTATAACTTGAAAATAAATTTGGGAACAATCGAAATTAATTGCGAAAGTCACCCATGAAATAAAAATAATTGTTTGTACGGAAAGTAGGGACATACGTTCATCAAAATGTCTTTAAATTAAATGGCGACAGAAGAATTATCATTGAACTTTTAAAAGGTAAGCTTAAATATTAATGCAATAGTTAAATTCAGCAAAGAATTTTGAGTTCTTCTGTAGTTTATTATTGCATCTATTCCTCTCTACCTATTGTGATGAAGGCCCAATCAAGAGCCCTCCGTAAGAGCTAGTTTAAATACTGCCCGATAGGGCGGATTTTAAGCTTTATATATATATATAATTTCGCTGGCTGGCTGTGATCACCGAAGTTAAGCAATATCAACGATGCTCAGTACCTAGATGTGTGACCGCTTAAGGATGCCAGTCATTTTTAATTTTAAATAATTGCTTCATATTTTACACATTAACCAATTATCCAAAAGAACAATAAGGCTTAATAACAATTGCTATTTATACTGTACATTGCATTGCATGCAATCTAAGAGCAATTATTTGGCTTCACTAGATGATTGTTCGAATCTGCCAATAATTACTTCTGCATCCAATTCATCTAACAATTTCTTTTTAATGGATAGCAACATGCAGGATCCCAAATTCTCCTCAGATAGACTTTTTTTAACCTAGTCCTTATGATCTTTAGAGGCCTATTTGCCATCAGGCAAGACGACACCCTGGTCAGACTGCCATAATTATAAACTCATATATAAACTATACCAATGTCTGACTACGGATGCTCTGTATATATTATTGGCAGTAGATACCAAATGTAAATAAAGAATGTTATAACTGAATTTTCTATTTAGTTTTTTAATATTATGTAATTGGTTTATATTTTTAAAGATTATTGCACAATGTACACATTAACAGTTCAAAAGCGCAATAGATCATTGCATGCAGTTCACTGTATGAAGAAGAATCTTTTTGTTCGCTACAATGATTATGCGAATCTGTCAGGAATTACTTCTACATTCAATTCATCAAACTATTCCTTTTCAATAGATAGCAACATGCAGGATTCCAAATTCTCCTCAGACAAATTCTTAACCTGATCTTTTTGATCTTTAGCTTTGAAAATGTCCTCTCACATCGGACTTGAGTAACTGATAGTGAGCATATGATTTTTTATAAAGTTTTTCTTATTTCTTTTTATTCCTAAAACAGTCATCTGCATTTACATTATTCGGACTATTGTCCTCATCTTTGTCGCCATATATATTACAACGTTTTGGCCCTCTTCAGGTGGTTGGAATGCTCACTGGAGTAGAGTGTTCTAGTTCCACGTGCCAAGTCTAATGGATGTCAGTTATCTCCTGTTAATTCCCCTCGCCAAGTTCTCCACCGCCTTAACCTGGTATTGAACTCACACTCTTTGGCTCCTGTCACTGGATCTAACCAACGCCTTTATCCACTGTGCCATGTATCATCTGCATTTGTTTCATTATTTGATTTTTATTTCATATAGGGGTCCACACTTTATAAAGTTCTTATTCCTTTTTATTACCAAATCAGTTGTCTCCGTCTGTCTCTTTATCGCATTTTTATTTGATGTAGGGGGCGCTCTATCAAAGGCCCAGTTACTATCGGGCAAGCTGACACTCTGGTCACTTCGTCACTGTATTTTTACATGTTCAAAGATACGTAATTCAGTATAAAATATTTTACATTTGAGATCTCTCTCTGTCCGTCAGACAGTGCCGTATTTTGTTGACTGTAAGTTTACTTCATATTCCTCAATGATATTGATAGCCGAGTGGACATTTTATAAGCTTGGAAAAGAGCCAGGATGTTAAATCAGCCATTGCCCAATAACCAATTTGTGCCACTTCAACATTTAGGTACGTAGGCTGCTTATTTGCGTCTCTGTCTTACTTAATTCTTCTCAAGAATTCTGAACTCAAGTGCTTAAGGACGGATTCGCTGCCAACCAAGCATTAGAACTCCGGGAACAAGATTCTCATTTTTGGTTGACACTCAAATCACGGTTTGTTCAAATCGACAAGTGTCAAGCCACGTAAAGATCACAGTTGACAGTCATTTCACTGTGTGTCTTTATGACATTTGCTTACGGGTCTATCTGCTTATAGAGCGTATCCATAGAGATATTATATCTGTGATATTATATTTAAAAATTCTTTTTTTTTTCTTGCTACTGTGGGGGACGAGTCGCGTAAATACTCGTCTCTTCGTTTTCTATATGACATGTCCATTCAGGACGTTGACGATCACGGCCTTCAACAACTTCCTATCTTTCATGGCCCTTAACAGTGTTTATCTCTTTGCCAAGCCTCCCGTCCTCTTCCGCCATTAACTCACGCAAGCTCGTCAAGTAGATGGCCCGCTACCTTCCGCTATTTCTCTCGCCCTCGATATGCCCCGTGAGTGTTAAGTTTTTTAAGCCCTTCTTTTTCATTATGTGCCCAATAAATTTTAGCTCTCTTTCTGATTCTGAGTGTTATTTTTGTTACCATTTACTTTGACTTCTGTTTGCTTACTCACCCCGTCTACGAAATTCTCAGTATCCCTCTCTAGAATCACATTTTTGTTGCTTCTATTTTCCTTTTCATCTGGGGGGGGTATCCAGTATTTACTGCCATAATGAGGATTGATATGTTATACAGGAATAAAAGGTCACTGTCGACACATGAGTTCCACCATAGATCGCTAGTGAGCATACACAGGCGATCCCATTATTGAATTAAGTGGATCATGTGACCATGGGAAAAACGCCTAAGTAAGTAGTAGCGTGACGTCTAAACGATCTCCATTTCTAGTCTATCCTCTACTACTCTACGGACCTCCATTTCTAGTCTATCCTCTACGGACCTCCATTTCTAGTCTATCCTCTACGGACCTCCATTTCTAGTCTATCCTCTACGGACCTCCATTTCTAGTCTATCCTCTATCCATTTCTAGTCTATCCTCTACGGACCTCCATTTCTAGTCTATCCTCTATCCATTCTACGGGACCTCCATTTCTAGTCTATCCTCTACGGACCTCCATTTCTAGTCTATCCTCTACGGACCTCCATTTCTAGTCTATCCTCTACGGACCTCCATTTCTAGTCTATCCTCTACGGACCTCCATTTCTAGTCTATCCTCTACGGACCTCCATGTCTAGTCTATCCTCTACGGACCTCCATGTCTAGTCTATCCTCTACGGACCTCCATGTCTAGTCTATCCTCTACGGACCTCCATCTAGTCATCCTCTACGGACCTCCATTTCTAGTCTATCCTCTACGGACCTCCATGTCTAGTCCTCTCCCTCTATTTCTAGGACCTCCATGTCTAGTCTATCCTCTACGGACCTCCATGTCTAGTCTATCCTCTACGGACCTCCATTTCTAGTCTATCCTCTACGGACCTCCATGTCTAGTCTATCCTCTACGGACCTCCATGTCTAGTCTATACTGATTACTTTCGAGCGAGTATTATCGAGCAAGTACTATTAGTGCGATATTCGAATGCGTCTGACACCAGCATTGTTCAACGGCGCTACTATAGTTGTATCTGTAATTACAAAGTCTCTACTACAACTAGCATTACGAAAGTGACAACGAGTATTCGTTGATATTACAAATGTGTCAACTGGGTGTTCGTTGACATGACAAAAATATCACATAGCAGTTCAGCACTTCTATTATTATTTATTTTTTTTTTTGTTGTTTCTCACGAAATATTTTTCTTTCTTATTACTTTGCTTAACTTTTGGAATACATTTTTCGCTAAGGGCGTTCGGATTTCGGTGTCGCATTTTCAATTCTCTGTTAAAAACCTTCCCAGATAATTAAACTTCTGTACTTTTAACATCTCTAATTCGTAAGTCGCATTTTGCTGACAATCACATTGTGTCTTCTTGCAATTTATAGTTAGTCTTTTCTTCCCACTTTCCTTTACTACTTCGTCTTGGAAAGTGTTGTAGCATACCTACGGATGATAATGGGTATGTCCCTATTCACATAAATAAAGTAGTAAATACGTATGTTGGTCTAGAGTTGGAGATTCATTATGGAATTCATTTGACTTACGTCTAGCAGTTGTCTACTACTTCTACACGCCGCTGGTACATCTTATATGTGTTGTTCTTGTCCTAAGTATTATCGTTCATTACCGACCCTTGTTTGATTATTCTATTCAGTAACCTTCCCTTGGTTACAACAGAAGGCCTGTAGTTTTCTTTCTGTGTCTGCCACCAACACAGCGTCATCTACGCATCTGATATTGTTAAGATTATGCCCCCTGATAAATAGTCTTGATAAGGTCTACAGCTCCTTGTTGTAATGGTTGAATAAATCTGGAGAGAAGGAACACCTTTGCCTTACGCCCTTTTCCATTTTTGTATGGCTCCCCATTTCATTTTAGGTGAATGTATGAACATGTTATCATTCAGGGATCACCAGTTTCGTCGAATGAAGACACGCGGGAAAAAGTTTTTATTCAAATGTAACCGTTACACGTAAAATGGATGTCACATGTAACTAGAAAAGGACATAATACAGATGTTGACGTTCTACACTACTATAAACAAAAGGTTAGGAAGGAAACACCCATCAATAATGAAAAAAAAATCAATGACAGTTATTAGATTTGAGAAACTGTCTTTTCCCGAAAAATTGTTTTAAGAGAAAGATTTTATAAATTTCAGCACTGGCTGCTCGGTCAATAAATGACGAATATTTCCTTATAAGGAAACAGTGAATATTATTACGATTAGAGATGAGAAAACCAACTACCACTTTCATGTAACCTGCAGCAAAGAAAAGTGTAACTCCAGTATCAGTGGATGCTCGGTCAAGAAATATCGAATGTTTCCTTATAAGGAAACAGTTAATATTACCTTTACCATTAGATATGAAGCGAAAGCATACCACATCTTGATGTAGCCTGTAGGAAAGAAATGCATAACTCCAGTACCATTGCCTTCTCGGTCAATGAATGCTGAATGTTTCCTTATAAGGAAACGGCGAATATTATTAACATTAGATATGAGGTGAACAGATACTACACTTAGTATTTACTTGCCACCCCACGCTAGGAGGATGTGACATAAGGTCAGTTTAATGTCGGGAGCTCGAGCGCATGAACCCGGGATAGGTCCAAAAATAGCACAGTCCCCCACAAACGAGTATTACTACCGATCAACTCTCTTTAGTGCAGTGAGGGAGGTACTGCCGTGCACAGTTTTTCCCCAGGACCAGACACCTGTCAATAATATTTTCATTTTTTCTTCTCCAAGACTTCTATTTTTTGTGATGCGTCTCTCCACGCAAATTCCATCTATTGCCTTTTGATTGTGAGCAATAGTTCCACGCCTTTTCTTAACTAATATCACCCTATACAAGGCCCAAAAGACATTCAAGATAGAGGAATACTGAAGACGGTTGTTGTGTGAGCACTAAGAGGTGCAGTTTACGAGGATATGTGGACACAATAACGGTTAACATTAGACTTGAAGATGTTAAGATGGCAGCGGTCGGGAAAGCATCCTCTTGGGAATAGGTTTCACAAAGTAGCACTTCGTGGTAAAAAAAAAAAAAAAAAGCTGTTCGAGTGGAATGCAAAAGGGTGGTTGATTTTGTTTAGTGGCACATCAACACCTCTATGGGTTATTTAATGCCGAAATCTAAATATTTTGAACACAATTTTATGCTTTCAACTATATATAAAAAAATTACTGTTGGTAATTTTGCTATAAAATTTATTGCTGGCAATTTTAATACAAATAGGTATTGTTGTTACTTTTTATATAAAAATATATTTTATACTTCATAGTGTTTTGTTTTTGTTTGGTGGTTCACTATTTGCCCATAGCTGGGACCCTAACTGATGCTATCACCTCGGTTTAAGGTAGACCTAATAACAATATCAATTAAGAGGTGATTCCATGTTCCTCAAAGTATCTAATCTCTCGATCAGAAGCCTTGCTGTAGGGTGTAGTTCATCGTCATACCCAGGACTTGAATAAGAAAGGAATGAGAGCAGTTCGCTGCAATGTATGTAGCTTAGCGGGTCTTAGCTGCGAGAGTTAGTGTCGGTGGAACTAAGGAATGTAGCTCGTCTAGCGATAGAGTAGCGAGAGGCTTGCAATGTTTCATCTGTGGGGCAAGGGGTTGTAGGGTGGGAAATAATTCATCACAGACAAGGCGGTGTTGACGCTTTTCAACACTGTCAAGATTGGAAAGTGAAGACTGGACAGCTCAGCACCCCCCCACACACCCTCTCTCTCTCTCTCTTCTGATCTAACACTAACTTTTCATTGGGGGGGAGGGAAACTGGCTGGTTACGTTTAATGTCTCGGAAACCAAACTAGTTACATTCCATCACCGCCGATCAGATCCCGAACTACCGCCAGTCAGGATGGACAGAGAATTTTGGGGTCTCAAACTCACACTCGACCTCAAGTGGAACTCTTATATACAATCCATCGCTAAAGATGCAGGTAAAACGATCAGCTCCCTGTACCACTCCAGGAAGTACCTGACTCCTCGTGTTATCTTCTATCTTTATAAGAGGCAGATCAGGCCGAAAATGGAGTACTGTTGCCACATTTGGACGGGAGCTATCCAGACCTCACATTCCAGTCTTGGTAGATTTCAAAAGTGTCTCCAAGTCCTTGTGGGGAAAAAATTATTTTCCACCCCTCCACCCCTCCACCAACCTCTCTTTCATAGGCAGGGTGTGGTGAGTCTCTTACTGCTCTATTGCTACTTCCATGGAAAGTGCTCGGACGAACTGCATTTATTGGTTCTGCCAGGCCTACCCTTTATGGCTAGGACCCGCCATGCCACTTACATAATAGCAAACCATCCACACCACCCCCGTATTCCACTTGCGAAAAGTAAGTTCTACTCAGCTTCTTCCGGCGAATCACCTCCCTGTAGAACAGACTCCCAAGAGGTTGTTTCCCCAATAACTACAAACTTAATTTGTTCAAGTATAGAATTAACTGTTATCGTGCCCTGCTATCCGTATAAACTTCCCCTTAACGTAACCGTCTACCTCGAGTGTCTCCCAGACCTTGTACAGGGTGAACCTTACTGTTTAAAGAAGCCCTTATATGTCAGAAGTATTCCATTTTTTATCTGATCTGGTTCTTGTAAAGGGTGGCATAGTAGGAGGAGTTTGGTACTTATTAAAACAGTACAGGGAACCGACCATTTTTCTAGCATCATCGTATAGACAAGAACTTGGATGTGCCGTGTCCATTCAGAGTGTGGGCGATCATGGCTCTCCACAATATCCTGTCCTTTGGAAGTTCTACGCAAGAAATCTCAGCTGTCTCTTTCTGATGTTAAATGTAAGTGTTTTTTTTTGTTTTTCTAAAATGTCCTCGTTGCTCATTCAGTCCAGGTTATTCTCAGCATCCTTCTGTTGAATCACATTTCTGTACGTCTGCGTGTAAATATATACAAGCACTTTGCCCATTTCTTGATTTCATGTTTGAAAGACGTAACCAAGAGAAGAATACAGTCTACCAATATATCTCTTAACCCTAATCCCCGTTACTTTCAGTGAAAATAAAATAAAAGGTAGTTCCATTCTTCGCTTCTTTGAGTTCTTCTTCAGTTCTTTATCTTGAGATAGTCTCAAGTTCTCACTTCTTTTTCGGCTGGGAAACTCCAGATGTCACCTTTTTTCACATGTGAACGCGTCTAGTAATTTATCAACTCTGTTTTGCTCTCAAGGGATTGAACTGATGAAACTTTTATTAAAACACACTCGGGTATAAAACACTTATCTCTTCAACTGACTAATAAATTAAACAAACATACATACATACATACATACATACACACATACATACATACATACATACATACATATATATATATGTCTCGGAATGAGGAATTGGAGATCCGAGTTCGAATTCCAGTCGAATCCATTACGTTCACTTACGTGCTAATACCCTTGGGAAAAGTTTGAATCCTCCTCTTCTCTCTCCAGCTATAGGTAAATAGCAGGACAGACCAGGTTCTATAGCCTTGGATGGCAACTGGTCTAGAAGGACAACTCTGAATTCAAAACCTACGGAGGGTCGTTTGGGAACATTCTGGCATTCGGTTCTTTAAAAACTGTAGTTGGTTCTGCACAAAGCTCTCGCCACTATAATCAAATCATGTGCAGGTGTCTGGTTGTCGGTTCCAAGGAATTTAGTTGCTTGATCCTCATACGTCGAAAATGACAGTCCAACATATATATCTCCAAGTGAGAGGTATGTAAATTCCATTGTCTAAACATTTTTCATAAAGTGTAGAGCTTTATTAATAATTATAAAAAATGGATCATTCTACGGTTTGCAAGCAGCAATACTATAAACTTGACACTTTAAGATCAAAGTTTAATTTTAAATAACTTGTACAGTCAACAGGAATCCACTACGGAATTTAATATCGAACCCATCTGATTGGTTAATCGAGGTCTCTCCCTAGTATATAAGAAATTTAGTTTTCCCCTTCCCCCTAGTTGACCACCATCGCCTGAAGAAGCACCTACAGTGCGGAAACATGATTGCATTTGTGTAGCGGTTTATAACATTTTTTTTTAATCTTTTTTCTGATTGCAAGCAACACTTTCTTCGCAGTTACTATTTTCTTTTAGATTTCTTCGTTGTTCACATGTTCTGTTCATGGTATTCTAAGCATTCTTTGGTAGAACAATATGTCTACCATTTAAATTCTCTTCACAGGTAAAGAGATTGTAGACCATTGACATTACTACTTCAGAGAATTTAATCCATAATTGCTGTCCATTTGCCTGAATATATTATATAAAACCACATGTAAATTCAACAGTCAAATTAGTTTTCTTTACTGCCTGAAGAGAAAATATACAATGCTTAGCATAAGAGTAAATACCTCGCTTACGATGAAGTAGCGGCTTGGATTGAGGAATCGGAGAGCCGAGTTCGAATTCCAGTCGAATCCATTACATTCACTTACGTGCTAATACCCTTGGGAAAGGTATGAATCCTCTTCTCCTCCAATCTATGGGTAAATAGGATAGACCGAGTTCTATAGCCTTGAAAGAAATGGCAACCTACTACAGAAAAAAATCTGCTTCGTCAATCATGTATCGAAAGATATATGAACGCCTAAAGGTGTATCATAGCTGATTGACCCATACCTCAGCTTATGGCCATGTTGCGCTGAAATTGCAGAGGATATATATGTTACAGTCGTTTAGCACACTTTTCTTTGTTCCTTAGGGTATTTTCTTTTCTTTTTTTCTTATTGTAAGTGTCGGTTTCTTTGTAGATTCTATTTTCTTTAAGACTTCCTCATTGATCCCCTTTTCTGTCTATGGCATCCTTAGCTTTTCATTGATAGAACCACATCTCTGTCACTTTTCTTCAATTGTGAGGAAAGAGTCTATCATTCACTGCCATATACGGTGATTGACATTAGCATTTCATGTTTCTAATAAGTTTCATATTTTCAAGCAACAGTTACTTTGTAGTTTCGATTTTCCTGAAGACTTTTTCATTGCCCACATGTTATGTCCATGGTAATTGTAGTATCAATAGTCATCTACCACAATGCAGTAGATAATGCTCAATAATCCTGGGTATGACGATAAACTACATCCGGCAGCAAAGCCTCTGATAAGGAGATTGAAGATTCTGAGGAGCACAGAATCACCTCTTAATTGCTGTTGTTCCCTGGTCCTCCCAGATCCGGGGTGGTAGCACCAGTTAGGGTCCCAGCTATAGGTAAATTGTGACTCCCTCCACAAAAAAAAACACTGTGAAAGTATAACAATACATTTTTATTATAAGAACACCAACAATACATTTTTACACAGAAAACCATTACCAACAATACATTTTATTTTTAGTTGAAGCCATGAAATTTTGCTCAAAATGTTTAGATTTCGGCATTAACTAACCCATAGATGTTGATATACCACTAAAGAAAACAAAATAACCAACATGGAAGAACTTTCATGACATTAATCCATATACCTTGCCATTTCTTAAAGGAATCGAACTGTATTCCAAAATATAACTTAAACAAAACTACAACATAAAACACATATCACCGCCTCTTATAATCATATATAAAAACATGTATATGCAGAAAAGCTGAGTATCATCTACCATGTATTCACTTGTGAAAGCAGAATAACATATCGTGTTTTTATTACTTCAAATCTCTCAAGAAAATTAAACTTCGGTAGTAAATGACCCATAAGGAGTTGATATGCCGCTAAACAAATTAATCAAACACTTATGCTCCATAGCTATGAATGCAACCAGTGTGGTGATGACACTAATGGACAGAGGGCTTACTAGACTTGAACTCAGTGTTCAAGACGAATCTCCCCCCACCACCACCACCACCACCAATACGCCCTGATCAAGTCTGTGCCTCGATCTAGGATAGGGAAGGCCACTGCCAGGTCTGCATGCTACACGTGAATAAATACCTTTCCAGATTTCAACCCAGATATTCGGAGGGAATTGCTCATCTGCACTGTGAACTTTTCGCAGCCATTGAGATTGACGATGATATAATCATAATATAATATGATAATATCATAAGGATATAATCATGGTAGAATATCGTAATATAATGGAGATATGATAATGTGTGTTGCATTACACATGTACCTACAGATGTATGTAAGTTTGTTTTATTTATTTATATATATATATATATATATATATATATAATAGAGAGAATAAGCTTAGGTATCTCTATACATATATTTAATACGTGGAATATTGATCTTTTGTCAAAATGAATTTAATGAAAATAAACGATGGCTAAAAAGCAAACGAGACTGAAGTTGCAGAAATTATATTTATAGCGGTAACTTTAAAAGAGTCTTTTCACTTGTATAGTTTGTCGGATGAGAGTTTGGTTAATTTATTGTTTGGGGGCTTGTAAATTGAAATTAAAAAGAAAATAATGTATATATTACAGAGGTGAATATTCATTGTTATATATATATATATATATATATATATATATATATATAAAATATATTATCTATGTTTTTCTTTTCTTTTTAACGCACTGTTTTTATAATTTTCTTTGTTCTCCTTCTTTCTAGTGTTTTCTTTTTCTTCTACTTTCCTTAATAGGTTTTCTCGATCGACTGCTAAAGCAAAGAACAGACAAACATTTCGAAATTATTTCCACCTTTATTTCAGCTTTAACCAGGAAAGATAAAAAAAAAATGAATAAATAAAAAAAAAATCTCCTGAAAAGTATCGAAATATTTGAAAAAAAAAATATATCTGACAGCTGTGAATTCTCTCATCTTTGATGTCAATGAAATCTTCAATTTTTACATCCTCTGGTTGTCTTGTCGTTGAAACCCCGGGATTGGTGGGAAGTTGTGGTTGTGAAGTTGGCTGGGGGGTGGGGTTAACGGTTGTGAAAGTTTTCGGTGGAGCCAGGTGAAGCAGGAGGAAGAAAGTAACAACTCGATACACATTTGGTTATAATTCTGCCCCCACCCTCAGCTCATTTTCTCTCTCAATCATAATTTTGTATTTCTTCTCATAAGATGACCCCCACCTCTCTCTCTCTCTCTCTCTCTCTCTATATATATATATATATATATATATATATATAATATGCACACACATTCATCAAAAGGTCGCTAAAAATTTCTCACACCAAATCTTTCATAAAACTGTGCAAAGCAAATAATCAAACTTCATATTTTGGGGTCAAAGGGCTTTTCAACTCCTCCTGCTCTCCATGCATACACACACAATATATATATATATATATATATATATATATATAATATGAAGAAATAGTTTTAAGGTGTACTATATTTATGGGATAACGTGCTCAATATCACAGATAGAGCGTATATAGATATAAAAGTGAACATCGAAGTCAACACTCAGAAGCGACAGGCTGTTTCCTGCTTGACTGAATCGTCAGTCGGCCTGACGATTGCGTCTAGCATGAAACAGCCTTTCGCTACTGAGTGTTGACTTCAATGTTCACTTATATATATATATATATATAAAAAGTAATACACGATATCCAACGTCGTTCCCACGACTCAGTCTCATGTAAACCTGAATGTATTCAGCACCTGAAAATTGCAGGTTTGCATGAAACTCCGTTGGTTATGATGTATATTCACTAATATATACTTAATAGCTCTTTTATGATATTGAGCACTGTATGTATAACACCTGAAAAAGAAATATATATATATATATATTTACCTGCAAGTATGCGTCTATATATATATATATATATATATATATATATATATATATATATTTTTCATCATACCCATATCTATCTTACTATATGATTAAAATGAAAGGTGGTCCACGGGTGCTCCTTATAATATGCAGGATTAAATAGCCCTGTTAATTAAATTTGGAGAATAAAAAGCCAACAAGATTATATCAATATTGTCAATGAATTGATATTTATTACATATTAACCTTTTGCCTGAAACGAGAGACGAAGAGATAAATTTTAAATTCGGAATTTTCGACCATGCCTCTGTTCTTTTTCAATGATGCAAGGAATAAAGAAGATGTTGTTGGTTGGAGGTCGTCCCCCTGGAAGTTATGCTCTGAGCAAACCCAAATTCTTTTTTAATCCTGCAATGTTTGGATTTATTTTGAAAATAAATTTCAACCCCGAGCTGCGTCTCTACTCTCGGCTGTTGAACAAAGACGCCAAAAGCATGTATTGTTGGCTTTTTATCCTTCCAAATTCATTAACCGGCTAATTTAATCTCTCTCTCTCATTTTACACATACACACACACACACACACATATATATATATATATATGTGTGTGTGTGTGTGTGTTGGGGTTTTTGAAAAGTAATTATGTATTTCCCTGCTACGAATTAGGAGTCAACCAACCAAAGCAGAATAGTACGAAACTGTGTTTAGAATTAGCTTATCATTTCCTTTATCTGGTAATGTGTCATTCAAAGTGCATTTGAGTTTACTTATGAAAATTTTCAAAGACTGGTTTTGAATACTTACTGAGCTTTCGTGTGAGAACTGAAAATTATTAAAAAATAAAAAATGAATCATTTATTTCAAATACAAATATCCGCCATAATAATGTTGAAGAAATTAAAAGGGGCTATCGGGAGTAGAAGAGAATTAAAAGATTTTAGAAGGGACTGGAAAACCAATCCTAAACGGGAAACATGAGATAAACCTATATTATTGTTAAAATAAACTGGGAAGGAGTGTGAACCTATTTACTCCTGTTGAGGAAAATCTAAAAGCAAAAAAATTTCAGATTTCAGGCAGAGACGTTAGAAGTATAGAGTTGAAGGAGACTTTAGAAAGAATTAGAAACCCGATCCTAAACAGGAAAGAAGGGATAAACCTCTACTCCTGTTCAAAAGATCAGGGAGAAGTGTATATTATATGATAATTCTATTAGATATTAACATAAGTGTTGTTAATGATAGTAACAGATCTGCTATCATATTGTGCGAATTAAAAAAACAGTGTGTATCAAGCAGAGCTTCAGTAATAAAACTACTAAATAAAACTGGTAGTCGCTCTTCCATTCTTCGGAGTTTTTTTGTGGGGGGGATTCTGTGCGTGTACGCTAATATATATGAAATGACAAATCAATTTAGTATAGATAGTGATACACAAGTGTGTGTGTGTATATATATATATATATATATATATATATATATAATTTCGATAAACGTGCAATCAATTTACAAATTCATGAATTATTCACACAAAAACAAATGCAAAGGTTAATGATTTAATTGGCGAGAAATCCATCGTCGCAAACAATTCAAATAATATACAAAAACCTCCGAACCTGTTATGAATGAAAAGATCCTTGTTTCTATAAATTTCTGCCGCATTAGTTCTTATTTTTACTACAAGCTTTCGTCTGTTCCTACAGACATCTTCAGGTATGGAATAGATGTTGTTCTTGTTTTTTCTCTCGGTAATAAGAGGACAACGAAAATATATGTATTGTTGTATCCTAAAATGCTATTGGAAATGAGTTATTGTTTTTGGAGCGTGCAGTGGAGTTTGATTTTAAATTTTTACAGTTGTGCGTTCTTGTACAAATATGGTGATAAGCGAATTTTTTACTGGTAAATTTTCTGTCAAAGTGGCATGAACTATATTGTTCAATAATTACAGTAATGTCGCACTTATTATCCAAAAGTCGCACTTGGATAATAAGTTGCACGTTTATCGAAATTAAAATAACTGATCCAAGTGCGATACATATATTTTCGTTGTCCTCTTATTACTGAGAGAAAAAACAAGAGCAACATCTATTCCATACCTGAAGATGTCTGTAGGAACAGACGAAAGCTTGTAGTAAAAATAAGAACTAATGCGGCAGAAATTTATAGAAACAAGGATCTTTTCATTCATAACAGGTTCGGAGGTTTTTGTATATTATTTGAATTGTTTGCGACGATGGATTTCTCGCCAATTACATCATTAACCTTTGCATTTGTTTTTGTGTGAATAATTCATGAAAATATATATATATATATATATACACCGTTTATGCGTTATTTTTATAGATATAATTCTTTAATTAAACAGTATTATTTACATTTACCGGCCTGAATGATCGAGAAATTTCGTAGAAAATATGTGCTGCTCTGATAGGGATCGAACTTGTAACCCTTAATTGGAAACCATCATTTGATCTGATGTCCTGTTAATTTCAGCTACGAAGAAGCGTCTGGTTAGCAAAGTCCGAATTTCATTTAATTCCGAGTTTTTGAAGAAACAATGTTGAAAGATCTCGAAAGAAAAAAAAAAAAAAAGTATTTTTCAAGACAGTTTCTCCAAGAGAAAAAGAGACTCAAAATATCCGTATTATAATGAAATCATTCAAATTTACATTTGTTGATCAGAGACGGGATCATATTGACCAATCAACAAGTTCCTCCCATATCTCTTCCTTCCTTTCCCGCCAAATTTTGTCAGGTTTGACAAAGACGAGCACTAATCCAGGTTTAATGGGGAATGGAAAATACAAAATTATTCCTTTCTTTGATTGTTTAGGATTTCTGCAACTTAAGGGAATTTATTTTTCTGTTCCATTTCAAAAACTCATTTCTTCGTTACAATGTGTATTTTGCATTTTTTTTCATTTTATTTAAATTTTTATCCATTTCGTTATTTGTTTTCTTTCGTTTGTTAATACTTAATTTTTTTTTATTTCCTTTTTTTTTTTTTGTAATTTTTATTTTATTACCTTGTAAATTTATTTTTCTTCATTTTTTTAACCTTCCTTTTCTTTATAGTCATCCTATTATATATTTTTTTTTTTTTGCTACTTAAATCTTCTTTATATTATTTACATTGTTCAGACTGTTATCCTCATCTTTATTGCCATATTCACGATGTTTCGGCCATTGTACGCCTGGACCTTCTTCAGGTGATTATACTTTCGAACTGAACTTTTTATTTCGTCCACTGAGGTAGATTGTTCTAGATGAGGACAACAGTCCGAGCAATGTAAATAATTACAATACTTCATCTCGGAAATATAGACAGATATAATTTTTCTTTTCTGTTTTTCTTTGCTTCTCTATTTAATGCCATTTCGTTTCAGCTCTTCTTTAATTCCAGTAATTTATTTTTGATTTGTTTTCCTTAGCCTGAACTTAAAATGCCTCCCAATTCAAAATTTTTAGACAACGGCTGTCCCAAGCTTCTTAGTTTGTTTGTTTCCTTCCTTAGACCGCCACCACCCAACCAACATTCCTTCCTATCTCTATGAATCTAGTATGATTTTATAATTCGCAGAATGTGCAACATCAACCACTTGTTAAACTCATTGCCTGATGTTATAAATTGAAGATACAAAACGTTTTTCATTGGGTTGTGACTAAGACGTCCTTCCAATACTAACTTTTCTACCATTGTGATTTCGTTACCATTTTTTTTTTATTAATGTTCACCAAATACAAGGCACAAGGGCCACTCAAGGTAGAGGGTTACCATGTGGAGTTGTATTAGCATAAGAAATGCCAAGATAACAGTAAAGTGTTACAAATTGCTCCTTGCAGTTATAATATTATGTCTTGCTTAGACTACACGTTGTAGCATCCCTAGAATTTTCCTCGGCTACTTCCCACGGACTTCTACGGCGTCTTGCCTAGTTCATTTGTATTACCTGGGGTGTCTTTTTTTTACTCCACAACGAAAAGATAGCTAATTCTACACTTGAAGAGGTCAAGATTTAATTAGCGAACAAAATTTCAAACCTCAGATGGTGATGTTAGACGTATAGAGTTGAAGTAGACTTTAGAAGGAACCAGAATCACAATCGTAAACAGGATAAAGCCTAACCCTGCATGTTTCCTCTCCAATCCAAGGCCTGAGGGCCACTCAAGGTAGAGAGTTACTGTGTGGAGTTGTATTAACGTAAAGGCAAGACAACAGGAAAGATAGACAGGTAATTCTACACTTTAAGAGGTCAAGATTTAATTAGCAAATGACATTTAGAGTTAAGACGGAAACGTTAGAATTTAGAACAGTGTTTTACAACCAATTTTGGGCCATGCCCTATTTGATATTTCTAAAATTTTGGTGCCTACCTGTAATATTTAATTCTTACATGTATGCCAATTACACATATACATATATACACACAAAATATTTTTATGCATGCATACTGTATATGCATCGTATGTATTAATACGCATTAACATTTACACTCTCACTCAGACTCACTGGAAAACAATTCATTAACTCATTTGCGAATTGCCCCCTTATTCACTTGGTATAGTACGCCGAAGGGTGCACATCCTACGCATTACCCACCAAAATATTACCATGCCCCACCGGTGCACCCCACGTTTAGAATCATTGCTTTAGAAGGAACCGAAAACCCAATACCAAACAGAAAACAGTAGATGAACATCTAGCCCTGTTCTAAAGACAAGGAAGGGGTGTGAACTGGACAATAGGTGAATCTATCTATTGCTATTGAGGTAAAAAATATAATAAATCGTCAATAAACAAATTCTTACAATCTAAAAAATGTTTCGGCTTTATATAATACACACAGGGTTGATAAACCGTGAAAAACATATCAATCAATTATTAATTTTATAGAAAAAATTCCTCCAAACCATTCTCTTGTTCTAACCCTCCATCTTATTTATTTTTAAGGAAAATTCCTTGAAGAAATATTAAATATCTTATTTTCATCAAGTCTATACTACCTGGGCCAGGGATTGAACTTACTAATTCCCAAAACAATGTTTTAATCCTCTAGCCAGGTCGACAAACACCAGAAGGTCAAAGGGCACAATGACTGTGATAATAAGAATAAAGATGAAGATATTAGTTCGAATGTGAATAAAACAAAAATACAAATATAAGAAAAATAATGTTCCTCAACTAGAAAATGGAGGCCAAATTGCCAAATAGGAGTTGTAAAGAAGCAAGTATTGATTAGAGAAACAACAGAAAGGAAAATGTAGAGTCATAATCACCTACGTCATAAGAAAATGGCACACCGAGATATCCAAGAAGGTGCTGAAAATTCTTAGCCTGCGCCACTTGTTAAAATGTCACCTAAAATTATAATTTCTTTGGGAAATAGTTCTTGGTTGGACCAAAATCTTTTCTGCCTTGTAAAGGAGTTACATTGCTAACTTGACCATTTTCAGGAATGGTTCCTGTTCCAAAACATAGGCACACTAAAAAGATCCAAAGTATTCACAAATTCTTCAAGAACAGAAGAATAAAGTATTGTAGAGGACCGTGTCGGCGATGTTGTTAAGTAGGTGAGTACATGTGAATTAAGATTTTCCTGCCAGCCGTTCCAACTACATGAGAAAGTTGGACTTTAATTAAGTCCAAAGAAAGTAAAGAAAAACAAACACAAGACCGATAAATATATGTATTAATAACAAGAAAGGTTACAAGTTACATGGACAGAGTGTGTGTGTGTGTGTGTGTGTGTGTGTGTGTGTGTGTTGTGGTGTGTGTTCGTACGTACGTGTATTGTTCTTAGCTTGTTCCCATCATTTGGGAAACGCTGTATCTGTGAGCGTTCACATCTGCGAGGTGGTAAGACTGAAAGCCTCAGGAAAAAGTGATATTTAGCTATCCCCCCACGAGGGTTACCTGTGGCACAAGGCCGGGTTTAATGTGGGATCTCCGAGCCCATAGGCTCGGCCAAAAATATACTCTCTTTGAACCCGCATAAACGGTTTCAGGGGCAGTCAACCACCCAGAACGAGACTCCGGGTTCCTCTCCGCCCAAAAGCAGAGAGTTAGAATGAGGAAAAAGTGGAAGAGGCGAAGGGTCAGCGACTATTTATAGCCAGAGAAGAGAGACCCCTGGTGAAAGGGTTAACGAACTAAATGAGTTAACTCCGACAGTATATTAATTTATTGGGTAAAATAATTTCTGAAGGAAATTGAAACTCGATATGTAAAGCCTTTTGAGGCACGGCGTGGGCTGTTGTAAGGCCGGGTAACAATGCTCGTCATAAAACAGCGAAAACAATTTTGTAACCTCAGGTTAAAGCATCAACGAGTTGATTGGTGCTGTTCCCTTCTGAGAATCATAAAATCATTTATATGGCTTGAAAGAAGAATGAGCAACGACGAAAACCACATTCAAATTTATTCACATGGCTTCATTCTCCATTATCTGATAATGACTATAACATTGCATATGACATTTTTCTCTTTCTCTTATTATTCTAACACCAGATCTCTCATTTTTCACTCTATCTTTCTCCTCCTTTCTATTTAATTCATGGAGTAAAACAACCTTTTAAAGAATAACGATTTTTTAATTTAACCCATACCCTGGGGGAGGAGATGGATTTAAACCTTTTCCAAGAACATATACGTATAAGTGAATGTAACAAACCCAACTGGAATTCAAACTCAGCTCTCCGATTTTTTCATTCCGAGCCACTATTATCTCTCCATTACCTAAAATTAATAATCAGGGGTCCCGATTATTACAAACTCATTCGTACGTCTCCATCATGAGGGGCACATTTGCTTTTACCTCAAAGCCTATGATGCGCCTTGCTTTAATTTTTAGACATCCCTTCAAAGAATGGTAATAAATGTTTGCTGGAAGCGAAAGAGAATTCCAGAAACGAGAAAAGAATTGGTTAGCATCAAAATTAGTTACATCTACCTAATTCAACTGTAAAGTGATTCCAAGTCATTATCAATTACATCGCTCTCACATCCAAGCTTACAGCACCTGTCACAAATAGTCACCCATAAAGACATTGACCAGGCTCGACGTTGCTTAACTTCGGTGATCATACGGGAACCGTTGTTAAATGTGACAGCTATTATTGAACAAAGAGTCCATTAAATTACAGTTATGTCATTAATGTTTAACTTTCATTGATATTTAATAAGCTTACCATAGTGAATCAGTGGGAAGAAATAAATACTGGAAGATTGTGTAGCGCGAATCCTTCTAGTGAGAAGATTTTTTTTTATTAATATTTTTTGCATCATTTTTCCTGTGTTATTTCAAAACGACTTTTATAGCATTCCCCATGCATTCCAAAAGCTAAGCAGAGTATTAAGAGATAGAGTACTGAACTGTTACGTGATACCCGTCCCACTTTATGGCAGCTAATGCTGGACAATCTCATCATAGATGAAAAAACGTCTTCAAGCAACAGAAATGTGGTTCTACAGAAAGATGCCGAGGATACCATGGACTGAACATGTGAGCAACAACGAGGTTCTAGAGAAAATGGAAACAAACTTATACTTAACACCAAGAAAAGACAACTGAAATTTCTGCGCCGCATAACGAGGAAGGAAGGCTTGGAAAATCTGTTACTCACAGGACTGATTGATGAACAGAGGAAAACAATGCATAACATACTTGACAAAATGGATGGCGGAACAGGGTTTAGAAATAATGAAAAGATACAATTTATTTAGAGCTGCAAGTAACAGGAAATTGTGGCAAGCCATGATCGGCTACATCTTGCGGGGACACGTCCCATAGAGAGAGAGAGAAAAATTTTGTTTTTATTTTCCTATTTATCCTTTAGTTGTTTTTTTATGCTTTATTCTCAGATTTTTATCTTCTGTTTTTAATTCTCTTTTGCATATGCCATTCTCGGTCATTTTACTTTAATTCCTAACATACACTGAGAGACAACGCCAACAGACATGTCAAACGCCTAAGTGAAGGTCACTGCCACATATCATGAATAATACCACTGTCCTTTCATTTCCGTTTGTCACTAATATTACTGAGACCTGCAGTTAGTTGTTTCATGCCATATTCAATTGGCGGCGATTTTCCTGATATCCTTGCAGGATTCCTTCAAGAGTCAGGAAGACGGATAGCATAAATTTTTCCAGAATTCCATTGCAGAAAATATTGGACAAGAAGTGACAAAAACAAAAAAGGGAAATTTAAAGAATAAATAAAACTAATGCAATTGTCTCATGTTCGTTTCCAGGAATTAGTAATTTATTTTTTTTAATCAGAAAACATTCATTTTTTTTTTTTTTATTTCCTTCCATTTTAATTTCAAGAATTGGTTACTTGGCCATTCATTGCAGGATGCAAAAATGCCAAAGTTTTGGAAGCCAAATCTTTCTAGAAAGTAATTATGATACAGATTGAAACTTAAAAATCAAGGATTCGTGAGTATGGTAGTTGCCATTTTTTTTTTTTTTTTTTTCAGTGATTGGAATCCCGTCATCATTTAGAGATAAATCTAAATTTTGGAGGGAAGTCAACGCTTGAATGGGAAAAAAACAAGTAAATAGAAAAAAAATCGCGTAAACGTTTAAATTTATTGTCTTAATGTTTGTGCAAACATTAAAAAACAAATTCTGATAGAAAAATTGTATACCCCCAGTCTCTCCCTTTCCTCTAAACACCCCCCTCTCTCTCTCTCTCTGCCACTCCTCTCTCTGTTACCTCTCTCTCTCTCTGTTACCTCTCTCTCTGTGACCACCCTCTCTCTCTCTCTCTCTCTGTGACCCACCCTCTCTCTCTCTCTCTCTCTGTGACCCACCCTCTCTCTCTCTCTCTCTGTGACCCACCCTCTCTCTCTCTCTCTCTCTCTCTCTGTGACCCACCTCTCTCTCTCTCTGACCCACCCCTCTCTCTCTCTCTGTGACCCACCCTCTCTCTCTCTGGCAGCCCACCCTCTCTCTCTGTGACCCACCCTCTCTCTCTCTGTGACCCACCCTCTCTCTCTGTGACCCACCCTCTCTCTCTGTGACCCACCCTCTCTCTCTGTGACCCACCCTCTCTCTCTGTGACCCCACCCTCTCTCTCTGTGACCCACCCTCTCTCTCTCTCCACTCTCTCTCTCTCCCACCCTCTCTCTCTCTCTCTCTGTGACCCCACCCTCTCTCTCTCTCTCTCTCTCTCTGTGACCCCTTTCCTTTTCTTTCTGTCACCCCTCCTCTTCTCTCTGTCACCCCTCACCAGCTCTCTCCCCAATTTTCTTCCTTTCTCTAAAGCACTGCATTCTCCTCTCTGTTTCCTTCACAATACCTCACTTAGCCCCCCCCCCTCTTTTCTCTCTTGTGAGAGATAGGAGCATTGGGCCGAAGACTAACCATGCAGTAATTTTTATAGCAAGTCAGATTTTTATGAGCTGGAGTTGCTAGCCCCACATCCAGCGCCGTTTTTGAATCCAAACTCATCCTTCTCAGATGATACGACCATGTATTGTACAATTGCAGAAGGCCGTAGAACATATCAACCAGATTATAATGATGACAAAAAATAATCTCACTATTCTAAATAGATAAGATTTTTCATGTCATAATATATAACAAAAATGTCCAGTCTTCTCTGTAATTTAACCTATAGCTGGGGAAAGGGAGAAATGGATTCATACTGTTTCCAAGAGTAAAAAAAGCTGGAATTTGAACTCAGTATGTCAATTCTGCTTTCTGATCATAAACTAAATGGTGAGCTGAGAAAAAGGAAAGGAATTTGAGTCAATGTGGAATTGTTTTTGGACCAATGAAAACCTTGCCTTCACAGAAATTAGCCGGTCAACCAGGGAGGAAATAAATTTGCAAGCCTATGTGAAATTACTTTTGATATAAAATGAGAAGAAAAATTAAATTAATCAGTAGAGACTATGAAGTCATGTGAAAGGTTTTGTTTCAGTTCCTTAGAACCAGCATTAAAGTGTAAAATTACTCGCCAATTATATTATCGACCATGAACCAGCACACGGAACTTCAATGAATTTTTTCTCTAAGAAAGCTAATTATTTCAAATTATCTCTTTGTCGTCTTTTGAAAGTATCCAAACCATATAATACTTCAGTGAGCAACAAATTCTCTTACCTTTGTTTTAAACATTTTTGAATATTAATTTATGTCACATCATTTAATCTGTTGGATGAACATTTCCTCTTCAAAACATTAAAACTATGGATTTTAAGAAATCTGATTTTGTTGAAACAAGCTACTGACACTACTCCAAGCATGTAAATTCATGAACAGATTTCTTTTCTTATTTTGTTAAAATTACCTGTTTATTTCCTCGTCATTGTCATCCTTTATTAATCTTCTTACTGTGAACAAATCAACTGTTCCTTTTAACCCCTGATCCCCACACCACTATATCTTAGAGAATATTTTTATTGACAAAGAAAAGATAGCTATTGTAGTTCATTTAAAGAAATTACAATATGTTTACTTCAAGTTATCTAAATGTCACTAAAGTATAACATGAGTGAAAAATATACAAGTGTGGGTGATTTAGAGGGTGGTTTTGTCTGAACAGGGAGGGCCATAATTTCATTAGCATAGCGGCTCCCAAACAGTCATATTCGGACCCTGCATATCCTCCATGAGTAAGTATCTTGACATAGTGGAGTAGTTCTCATGTACTTCTATAACCCAGATAACTACACTAGTGAGAGTTTATCTCCTGGCACATCCAATTTAGCCAGGCAGGTCAAAAGGTAGAAGCTAGTCAAAACCATAGTCACCTAGTGGAGTAAACTTCGGTTGCAAAAACCCTGGATTGGATAGAAACTCACCAGTTGCAATCATCACCACTCTGATAGTTTACCTTCATGTGATATGATGTAATCAGTGGGGGAGGAGAAGCAGCACAGTGAACTACAATGTAGGACTTAGTCAATCATGGATTTCCACAATTTCCTTTCTTTTTATAGCTCTTAATAAATTTTGTCTTTTAGTTATCTTCGCCATCCATTTACTGAAGCTCATTAAGTAGGTTATGCATTGTTTTTCTCTGTCCCTCTTGCCTTCATTTTGTCCTGAGAGTATCAGATTTTCCAAGCCCTCTTTCCTCATTATGTGCCCTAGAAACCCGAACTCTCTCTTCCTGGTCTAAAACTTCATTTGTCCTGAGTATAATGATAAACTACATCCTGCAGCAAGTCTTCTGATTGGGAAATTAGAGGCTCATGGAACCAAATCTTAATTGCTGTTGTTCCCAGGCCTATCTTTACCCAGGGTGGTAGCACTTGTTAGGGTCCCAGCTATAGGCAAATAGTGAACTTCCAAACAAAAATCAACAATACATTTTTATAGCAAAATGACAATCGATACAATGCTAAAATATAAAAATACATTTTTATAGTAAAATTACCAGCAATACATTTTATCTTCTACAAACTATATATCTAAAAAACGTAACTTTACCCTGAAAGTATAAAATTATGTACAAAATATTTAAATTTTGGCATTAAATAACCCATAAAGGTGTTGATATGCCGCTAAAAAAATCAACCAACCAACAGGAAATAACTTTCTTATTACATTACTCTATAAATTATCCTAAAAGTTCTTAAAGAAATCTAACTGTATTCCAAAATATAACTTCAACAACATAAAACACAGACATCAATGCCTCTAGTAATCTATCCGCACAAACATGGATATACACTAAAGCTGAGTATTATCTACCATGTATTCAGTTGTGAAAGCAGAATAATATATATCATATTTTCAATATTGCAAAACTCACAAGAAAATTAACCTTTAGCACTCTGAATTATTAATATTACTTCTTTTTTCACTGCATTCTTTTTCACTTGCAAGTAAGCTTATTATTAATTTCATTCAAAAGTGTTTTCTGTTGCCATAGCAGGGTATGACAACACAACTATAAAATTCAAACAAATTCAACTCTCCCCATAAGAAACAAATCAGAAATCTTTATAAATCTAACATCTTTTGGTATTTATTTCATTTCATCAAGAATTTTGGGAGGGGAATGATTGATAAAGTTAATAAATGAATTGCGAATCCTGTTAGATTTAAAAAAAAAGATTTCCTACTTATTCCTTATTCAATCATTCTGTCGAATTTAATCCATATTTTCAACTCCTACATAGAAAGTGTATTTAAGCAATAAGAATCCATCTACGTCTTTGGTAGGACGATAAACTACAGGGTGATCTGAAAGTCTTGTCACCCCTGCCCACATAATATAATTTTCTATTTCAAGGCTCTGTGGGGTATTATCAAGGAGAGAGTTTCACATGAATGATACCAGAATACCAACAGTTGAAGGTTGCCATTCGGAGAGCCTTTGCAACAGTCAATAAAGTACAGCTTCATAAAATATCACACAGGTCACGGTGCTGCATCATTTTGTGCCATGAAAATGGTGTTCATACAGACCTTCTTGATGTGTGATGGCATCAATGAAAGTGAATAAACTGAATCCAGTACATGTGCTTTGTATTGTTCTTCTATTGTTCTCATTATGTTTTGGTAAGGGGTAACAAGACTTTTGGACCACCCGAATCCAGTCTATTTGCTTTGTATTACAGTATTACTTGTTCTCATTACCTTTTGGTAGTGGGTGACAAGACTTTCGGACCAGGATCTGTCTATATTTCTGAGATGTGATATTGTAGCTATTTACATCGGCTGTTGTCCTCATCTTTATTGTCATATTCACACGGTTCAATGGATAAAAGCATTGGCTGAAGTGATTCAGTGACTTGTCCCAAAGAGTTGTGATTTCAATACAGAGGTAAACAAATAATTGGAGTTGAGTTACTATAGAGAAATAAAACAGATATCCAGAAAAGGCATGGCACATGGAACTAGAACAATCTACCCTAGTGGACAAAAGGAAATTCCAACCTATATCACCTGAAGAATGCTGGAGCATATAATGGCCGAAATGTCATGAATATGGCAATAAAGATGAGGACAACAGTCTGAGCAATAAAAAATAATGTAAAAGGAAAATTAGTCATGAAATTTGATTGATTCGTTTTCTTTGGTTTATTACATTTACAGCTTATTTAAAGCTACAAAGTTTTTGTTTTTTTTTAGATTGTAATCTTTTTGTTTTTTCTTAAGATAATAATGGTTTAGGGATGCAAGTGTTACTATTTAACTCATAGATGTGGGGAGGAGTTTAGGTAGATTCATACCTTTCCCAGGGCTATTTTCGCATAAGTGAATATACTGAACCTGGCAAGAATTGGAACTCAGTTCTCTGATTAACAATTCCAAGCCATTATCCATTACACCACCCACACATCCAAGCTTACAGGATCTGGTATTCCGAATCAGTTACCCATGTTAGGTAATGACCAGGCTCAATGTTGCTTGGATTCAGTGATCCAACAGGAACTGGTGTCGCAACATAATGTAGCCATAAGCCCAATAAAATTTGAAAAAAAAAGAATATAATAAAGAAGTTCCTTAAATAAGCATTTCCTTTTTTTTTTTAAACATTTTATATTTACAGGGTTTATGAAGAATCTGCTATTTTTAGAAAGTATGATAATGATTGGTTTAAACACTTTAAGGAACACAAAGGGGAAAGAATTATCCATCCCTTCTTAAAAATTAAGCAATTTCAAAATGTCAAATGACAGACTTGTGGAATCCATGTACATGGTGTCAGTCAGTCAGTTAAGTGCCATACATGATATACACTTGGACAAACATGTCTCTTTTGATTCAAGACTGATGTTTCTTTTTGCAGTAGACTGGTTGCCAACCAAGGCTATAGTACCCAGTCTGTTCTGCTATTCAACCTATATCTGAGAAGAGATGGAGCCATACCTTTCCCAAGAGTATTTGTGTGTAAGTGAATATAACTAATCTGACTGGTGTCTCCAGCTTTTTTTAAAAAAAATGATTTTTTTTTTAATATAAAAAATAATTCATAAATTACTCTTCTGTTAACTTGGGCCACACCTGGGTACCTTTCAGGATGCATTAGTGCATCCAGGTGCACTGGTTGAGAACTGCTGGAGTAGAGGATAGAAAAAGATTTGAGCAGAGACACCAAGTTGGTGAGGCCAATTATAATAAACTTAGAACATATTTGAGGATTTAATTTTTTTTATTCATAAAGTATATTGGAAAAACATTTTCTTTTAATCATCTCTTTTTTACACAGAGATAGCATGTTAAAAAGAAAACATCAAGCATTTTTAATTTTCATTAATTTCAGGATGTGGGTGGGGGTGTAATGGATAGTGTCTCAGAATGAGAGATCACTTGAATTCAAATTCCAGTCAGTTATATGCAAATGCCCCGGGGAAAGATATAAATCCATCTCCTCCTCTATGGGTTAAATAGTAGGATTTGTATCTGGAACAATGATTGTTATTCTTGAAAATAAAAATTAATACAAAAAGGACTATTCTTACAATCCAAAATATGTTTCAGTTTTAAATAACCCACATAGGTCGATAAGCCATGAAAAAAAAATCAATTGTTAATTTCAAGTTCTAAAAGCTTTTTAAAAATAAAGGTTTTCTTTTATATATAAAAAAAATAATTCATAAATTACTCTTCTGTTAACTTGGGTCATACCTGGGTACCTTTCAAGGTTGCATTAGTGCACCAAGATGCACCAGCTAAGTAACATTGATTTAAAACACAAAAAAACAAACAAGCAACCATTTACTGCAATAGAAAAATAAACCTTTAAAATCTTTCTTCTCCCTTATTTGGTTGAGCTAGCTTGAACATTCATGAGTTTGTCACACCAACCATCATGGTCCTGCATCAAGGTCAGAAGGTGGTATTCTGCATCATAACATAGCTGGTCAATGTAGGCGGTTACTGGGCGACTAGTCCATCTTGTTCCATTGTTTAGTGTCCAGAGCAGTAGCCCACCTGAAAGTTCTTGTTTTGTTTGCCAGCAGTATACCTGGCAAAGCACATCCCATGTTCACGTAAGATTGTAGGGAAGAATACATTGAACTGTGATTTAGTTTAATCCCTAAGAAATGTTAAATATAGCTCTCAGTATCTGAGTGTAGGTTCCATCAAGCTTAGAATCAAGGGTTTTAGTTAATGTCCAAGCAGTGGAACCATACATTAAAACCAACCCTACAATGGTGCAAAAGAATCTCTGAGATTGTCTGGTAGATCAGATTTCCAGATTACATCCATTTTATTCAAGGCAGCCCAGGCTTTAGCTATGCAAATTTTCAAAACCATCTGAACTAACATTGAGAAGAGTCATTATCATTCCATGAGTTGTTAAGACAACAATGTGATATCAGAAAGTTTCTAGAACAATCCCAATAAAATTACAACACCAGTAAATATTTCATATATTCATTTGGAAAGAATGTCTTGTCAGGAAAGAATGGAAAGGAAATAAGTTTTTCTCCCGTCTAAAATTGATATATTCAATCAAGAGAATATTTCCCCTCATTATCACTAACAACATCTGATCTCTCTGTCAAATTGCTGATACCATGGGTGTAAAATTCTTCATGTATTAATGAAAAGAAATCCTCAGTATCAGATTTAACCTCTTTACAATTTATAAACGGTTTTCTCTTTAAAACTCTTGCAATGATCTGAAAAGATGATACTTAGATGGATCAAGAGGTAAGGAGGATGATACAAGATTTCGATATTTATTACCATAGTATTTTCCAGAATGAACTGAGGAATTTATTGACTGGCATTATTGTGTAAGCACAATGCATCTTATAATTAACCCATTAAGGTTGCTTTTCTGGAAATGCTTGTGCAATGTTTTCATTTGACAGAAGTACTTTGTTAACGTTTTTGCTTTGGTTAAGCACTTCATAATCAACAACCTTCATCTGGTCTGGTGCTCCTGCTATATAGTTGGAGATTCTGGATAAACTCCAAAGAGTCTGCAATCTTATTGGTCCTGACTTTGCATCTTGGTCATAGTCACTTTCCCACCACCATACTGTAGCTTCCCTGTGCCTTTTCTATAAATACTTTCAATGGTAATTGTTCAGATGAACTTTCATCTATGGTACCTAGATGTTATGAACTTAAGTGCAGTATTAGACTGGCGGAAAGGTTTCATCATTTTGCAGTTGAAATGGCTAGATGTAACCGTAAGTTCTATGTTAACAGTTTCTTCTGTTGCACTCATCCCTTGTAGAACTCTCTTCTGGCTTCTTGCTTCCTTGCCAACTTTCAACTTCAAAAATTAAGTTTAATGTCAATTGTTATCTTCTGTTTTCTTAATTCTTATTATTTTACTGTACTCTCTACTTAATAATGTTTTATTTTTCACATATTATCCTATACGCATTAACACCTTGCATCTTAATAGTTTCTCCCATATTCTCACACCCTTAATAACCCCTTGCATTCTAGTGGCTTTATTGCCTTGCTTCGGTGGAGGGGGGATTATTGAAAAAAAAAAAACTTTTTCTCTTTAACTGTATTCTGACTTGATTCAAAACCTATTAATTTATATTTATTTAATTAATTATTTTCAGAATATTACAGAACTGAATGCATTTAACTCATAATAAACAAAGAAAAATACAAAAATAAATGGATAATTAAAATAATTACATTTAGAGATTCTTGATAAAATCCAAAGAAAAATCTGCAATGTTATTCATCCTGACCTAGCATCTTGGCTTTAATCACTTTCCCACTGCCTAACATAGCTTCCCTGTGCCTTTTCTATAAATACATTCATGGTAATTGTTCTAATGAACATTTCTCTATGGTACCTAGATTTTATGAACTTAAGCACAGTAATTGACTGGCAGGAAGATCTCATCATTTTGCAGTTGAAATGGCTAGATGTAACTGTAAGTTCTATGTTAACAGTTTCTTCTGTTGCACTTGTGGAACTCTTTTCTAGTTTATTGCTTCCCTGCCAACTTTGATCTTCAAAAATTTAAATACAATGTCAATCGTTATCTTGTGTCTTCTTAATTTCTCTTTTATTGTTCTTGTGCCTTAATAGTATTTTTGTTTTTCTCATTCTCTAATACTTGTAAACTCTTATGTCTTAGTGGCTTTATTGCCTTGCTTGAGGGGTACTTTTTTAATAATTACACAGCATCTGGTCATGTCAGGTTGGGACACCGTTTCTTGTCCAGTCACCACAGTTAAGCAATTTCATGCCTGGTCATTGCCTAAATGGGTGCTATAGGCTTGGATCTGTGGGTAGTATAATGGGTAACATTTCAAAATTGTTAAAGCCATGTTTCAATTCTATTTGGGTCTGCAGCATTCACTTTATGTGCAAATAGCCTTGGGAAATGTATGATGACACCCGTTCTTCCCCCATTTATGGGTTAATTAGTAGGACTTGTATCAATAAATCGGTTTTCCTCAAAAAGGAAATTCTTACAATTTTCAAATATTTTCTGGCTTTAAATAACCTGCAAAAGGTTGATAAACTGTAAAAAAATAAATCAATTAATTCTTATGGTAAAATAACATTCAACTGTATGTTGTGATATTTTAGACACTGTTTGAATTCAAAAATGGCTTTTCAGCAATGAAAACGGCAAGAAATATTCGTTTTATAGAAATGGTGCTTTAAGCTAGGGGTTTTTTTTTTTTTTTTTTTTTTTTTTGTGCCATTTCCCAAAAACCACCGATCTGTGGAACCAACTCCCAAAATCATGCCTCTACGATCACTACAATGATCTTCCCCACATATCTGCATAAACTGTGCCTATTACTCTGTAACGATCTACCTCGAGTGGCTCCCGGGCCTTATACAGGAGAACATCATTGTGAAAAAAAAAAAAATATTTGTAAATAGGGTTGTCATCATCTCTGTTTTTGTTTATCAAAAAATGAAATAAATTTATATCTTAAACTGGATCAATCAAAATAAGAGAAAAAAGCTAATCAAAAGATAGACATTTTTTTTTTTTTTGTTATTTCTCTTCTCTTGTTGTTTTAACATCACAATCATGAGACTCATAACAGATTTGGTTTGTACGAGCACCACATGCATAGAAGTGGCGTATCTTGGATAAGACAGACTGACAGAGCCCAACTCAATCCAGGCTAATTTTCCTTTTAAACCGGTTGTCACCCAAAGCTATGGAACCCAGTCAATTTACCTGTAACAGTTAGAATTCGGTCAGAGGAGAGATCAGCTGCTAGGTGTTCAGTTTGGAACACAAGATCATTACACCTGTAATGTTATTTTACTCTGAAATAAAATAAGGAGGTGAGTGCCAAAGTGAGAGCAGAAAAGTTTTCAGTTTCTTTCATTTAATATTCAAATAGAATTCAACTAAGAAATCAGTTATTCATGAAAAAAAATTTTTTTTTTCTTTTAACTTGAGTTTTATTAACTTTCTGAATGTTAGACCAATTCCTAACAAAATAGGCAAAAAAGTATAAGCCGAATCATTTTATTCTTACATTGGATTTTTGTGTTGGAATTTAAATTAAGTTTTCTTTTTTGATTTTCGATTGTCTGTTTCAAAATCGGTGAATCTGTTTACTGTGAAATTTAGCCTCATAACTAATTATCATTGTTCTTTAATTTCAATGAATAATAAATACTTAACTCTCTCATGATTTGATTTTTGGATAGTACCATACACAGTTACACACACACACACACACACATATATATATATATATATATATATATATATATAATAAATAAAAAAAAAAAATATCTATAAGAACACCGGATTATATATCTGACTGTTCTTTCTTTTTTATATATATATATATATATATATATATATATATATATATAGGTGTCCCCAAAAAATTGACATTTAAAAATATCTGAATAACCAGGCAAACAAAATTAAATAAGATTCATATTGAACAATAAAAGATTTATTTATCAAAATTCAAACAAGATATTCAAAGAGATGTAGATTTTATAACCGATTTATGTTCAATATGTAAATCCACCTGTGACACGACAGACATCAATTCAGTAGTCCAGCTCCTGTCAGACATGCTGTAGCATGTCTTGTGTAACATTCTCCAGTACCTTGATGATTCTCTGCTTAAGTTCCCATCTGCTTGTTGGAAAAGTTGGGGATATAGGCCTGTCCTTTCACATAGCCCCATAGAAATGAATCACAATGTGTCAAGTCAGGTGAACTTGGTGTCCATTTCAATAGTATATTGCCATTATCACTGACACACCCAATTCATCTCTCTGGTAGATTCTCATTGAGATAAGTCTAGACAGTCAACTTAGTTTTTAGACATTTTGTTAAAATTTAAGATCATTTGAGCAAGAATTGGCTGTGTTATTAGGCTACAAAATAATGTTAATTTTTTCCTACACTCTCTATAATTGGGCACTTACTTACATATATAAGCATGAAACATTGTCACCACTCCAGGTTGATCTCAGTGTCGACTTTTATATTTCCACATGCTCTATCACTAATATTGAGCACTTTTACCCATAAATATAGCATATCTATAAAACTCTACTTTTACAATATATGGTGTAAGTGTGCAGATTTTTGTTATTCATGCATGTTTGATTAAAAACCAACTTCGTTATTTTGTGATGATTTTTTATTTACTTTTTTAATGCTTCTGATACTTTTTTCTGATTTCCAGTTTGTATTTGTAAACATGTACCCACACACACACACACACACATATATATATATATATATATATATATATATATATATTTGCATGCATATACATATATAAAGTGTACAATTGTGCTACAGTGTGTCCCCTGTATATATATATATATATATATATATATATTTCATTAAAAATGACTGACAAGGTACTGTGGTTAAGTTTTTTTATTTAATTTTTCTTGTGTTCTTACAATTTTCTTTTTTGGGCATAAATTATGTAGAAATCGTATGGATGTTTTATATGTCCAAGTGCTTTTGGCTATACTTTTAGCCATTATCAAGGATGATTTTATTTTTACATTCAACTGAATGTATACACTGTTTTATGTATGTATCTAGAGTTGTAGGAATGTTTTATTTTCCAAACATGGTTAGCACATTGTGGCCATGTTCATAGTTGTTATTATTGACTGTTGGCTTTTTCTTTTTTTTTTATTAATAATACTTCCATTATTTTTAGCCTCTTTTTTACATGTGGATGAAACTATAAATATGTATTACCAATGTGTATATTGCGTATAGAGTTTGGTAGGTCTCCCTGAGACTTAATTGAGCTATGTTCATGGATGTAAGATGTCGTCTTGTTAGGCATGTTGTAATATCATACTTATTATAAAACCCAGGTTGTGTGTGTGTGTCTGTTCGTTTATATATTGGATCGGATTTCCTACATTTTTCAACCGATTTTAACAAAACTTCACAGGACTATGTAAAATTACCTTGCGGTGGTTCTGACAGTGCCAAAAATTGGAAAAACAGTTGTTTTTGCACAAAATCAATTTGAAAACACGATTAAGAGGCATCACTGTCGCCAGAATGAAAGGGGGACAACTCATATCGAGTTATACTTATTATAAAACCCAGGTTGTTTGTGTGTGTGAGTGTTCGTTTATATATGGGATCAGATTTCCTACATTTTTCAACCAATTTCAACAAAACTTCACTTTTTTTTTGGCAGGTAGTGTTCCTTATTGTCTTGCACACTTTTTTCTTTATTTTTACATTCAGAATGCTTTAAAAATTCCATTTACAAGACAATTGTTTATAATAAAATTTTATTCAATCGGTAGACTCATAATGATTGAAAACAATGTTTGGGTTTGACCAATTCGTAAAAAAAAAAAAAAAAAATTAAGACACGCGTGTCTGTCAACCGTAAAAAATAATTTTTGTCAATTTTATTTTTCAGTCTTTATGATGGTCGATACTTGATCTATCTCTTACTGTTACATCCCCGAGCAACGCCAGGCTCTACTGCTAGTATCCAATATAATTATTTATGAATTTGGATTGGTCGGACCACAACTCAATTAGGCCTCATTTAAATACACATGGTGACCAACTTTTTTCATACATATGACTGTCATCACTGAAAAACATTAACTACTGTCTAACTGTGCTTACATTCATTGTTTGGTCTGCATGAATCTTCCGTGTGTGGGTCAATTTTCTTTCATCTATATAGAAAAATTCAGTGAAACACCTCTTACATGTTTTATACCATTTTGCCAGCCTCCCACTTAGCTATTTTGAACAGTGTGAAAAAATTATGGGTGACTAGTGGAAAGGTTCTGACTCTACTGCTATGCCTTTAATATTCACTTTTGACATCACCAGGCCAACATAAAATGGGAGGCATTACTTTCAGAGCAACACAAACTAAGAGATGAGCTGCTGCTGCTCTTTGCGGGTCCTTTTTCTATTTGTGGTGAATGGCTGAAATTTTCTACAGATGAAAAATGGAAAAGAAACAGAGGTAAAGCAGGTCTCTTTGAAGTCATTTCAGTGAGCAGACATTTCTTACAGCTGATAATTTACACATTTACTGTTTCTGCTTTCAACTTAGTTCCAGAAATACATAAAGTTCAGATAAACAAATACAAGTTTTATATATATATATATATATATATATATATATATATATATATGAGTGGCTGAAAAAAATGAATGAATGAAAGAAAGTGAAAATCTAAAACAAATAATTTGATATCAGAAAAGCACAGGGGAAATGTGTTATATATGAGGCCGTGACCTTGGTTATATACCATGTCAGTTTTTCTTTTCATGCAAAAATGGATATATATTGGAAAAGAAAATGTTTAAAAAAGATTTAAAGAAAAATGCCAAACATCAAAAGATTATCTATCTTTATACAAAATGGTTGCTACAATGTTGTTTCTTTAAACTTGGTAAATTCTTTTATTACTACTTCTGCTATTATTATTATTATTATTATTATTCCCCTCTGCCTTTTCCTTCTTCTTTATCCTCATCTTCTTCATTTTCTACTTCTCCATCCTATTCACCATCATCTTCTTCTTCCCATTATTATTATTCCCCTCTGCCTTTTCCTTCTTCTTTATCCTCATCTTTTTCATTTTCTACTTCTCCATCCTATTCACCATCATCTTCTTCCCATTATTATTATTATTATTATTCCCCTCTGCCTTTTCCTTCTTCTTTATCCTCATCTTCTTCATTTTCTACTTCTCTATCCTATTCACCATCATCTTCTTCTTCCCATTATTATTATTATTATTATTATTATTCCCCTCTGCCTTTTCCTTCTTCTTTATCCTCATCTTCTTCATTTTCTACTTCACCATCCTATTCGCCATCATCATCTTCCCATTATTATTATTGTTGTTGTTGTTGTTTTCTACTTCACCACCCTATTCCCAATAATTTTCATCTTTCTATTATTATTATTATTATTCACCTCTTCCTTTTCCTTCTTTTTTATAATAAACACAAATTTATATTTTGATAAGATTCGATAGTGGCAATCCCAAGAAGTTTCTCTTTTAATTAGTGTGGCATTCTTTAGATCAAAGATGTAGTTGAATTTATTTCTATGTTTAACAAATGCAGTTGATAAATTTTTATGTGTAAGTACCAATTTGCACACACAAAAAAAAAATTCTAAAATATCACTTACTCAATTTTGCTTATCAGACAATTATTGTATCACTTCATGTCCTCCATATCTTGCCTGACATTTCTGCTAATCTAATGAATATTTATAAGTGTTCTTAGACACAAAAATTTTGAAAAATCTATTACTTTTTTGCTCTTGTATATAAATACTTGTTTTGAAATAAAATCCTTGCATTTGCCTTGATAAAGTCCCTCAGATGACAAAGATCAATTTTCTTTTTGTCTTTTTACACACACACACACACGTTATTTTCTATTTATTATATTAATACAAAGTAATACATAAGATATCAATATATTACTTAATAATTATAGAAAACAGATAAAATAATAATAGTGAAAATGCTTTCTCTAAAAAGCAACAATAATAAGATGGAGAAAAACTAGTAATAAATTTCTATATTTAATGTATGGTCCATATTGATCATAAATAACTTTAAGACTTGTTATTCATTATATCAACCATAGTTCAGATGTGCAAATAGAGATTTCAGTACCCAAATATTAAGTAAGTTAAGCATTTTTTGTTGTAAAAATCATAATAATAAGAGAAAAATTATTCTTATAAATTTTTGCCCTATTCAATGTTACTCTTTCATTAGCTTTTATTTGTTTATTAACTTTATTTTGAGGAAATGTTTTTTTTCTGACAGGCACCAATCTCCTTGCCAGAATAAAAGCCACACTGAGAGAGCATCTTTGACAGAGTTTAATTCAAGTTGAGCTGATTTTCATCTAAGCACCTTCATTTGTGTTTTAAGCTAAACAGGTGGAAGTCGTAATTTTGAAAATGCCCAACACCGAGATCAAGTAACTGCTGATTCCCTCTGAGCAGGATATTGATCTGTATGGATCAATTCAAACCAGGTTATGGCCAGTCGGAATGCATGGAATACAAATGGATGGATTATCTGTTTGGAAAAATGATAGAATTTAAAAAGAAAAGGTGGAGATAATGGTGAACTGGCTTTTATTTTTATTTTTTTAATTTTAATCTGGGGAAATGATAAAAAAAAAAAAAACTTTCTCCCGCCTCTAATATAAAAAAACAGAAAATGACCAGTGAAAATTTTATAATAATCAAGAAGGGCCATTCTTGGTAATGGAATTGATTTTGTTGATAACTGTTCAGAAGGAAATAGCAAATAAATTACAAAAATAAAAATTAAAGAGGAAGTATAAGGTGAGATTTTGAAAAAAAAAAAAAAAAAAACTTTGAGAATTTGATTTTTATTTCCTTTCGTTTGAGTGTTTAGCAAATTTATTTTTCAAAATCAGCTATATTATTTTTATAGCTTTGAACTATTACAAAAATACAGACTTTGGTATATAAACCTTTATTTATATATATATATATATATATATAAAAACAGAAGTTGTCTGTCTGATACCTTTTCACTTGATCCATCCAACCGATTTTGACCAAACTTGGCACATATATTGGAAAATGTAAGAGATAGGTTCTTAGTGTAAAAAAACTGATAATTTTTTAAAAAATCGATAATCGATAAAGCCAATCAAATATTGATAAATTCAATTTTTTTCCTTCAATTTCCTTCAAACTCAATAAGTTACTTGCATCATGACGAGCTCAACAAGACTTCATTTTTATTTCTACATTACTGCATTTAGCAAAAAAACAACAACAAAAAAAATGGAAAATCAATTTCAACACACATTTTAAACAAAAAACTCCCCCAGTTTTCAAGCAATCTAATACAAACTTTACTCAATTGTAGCCAACAGTAAGTTGATTATTTAACAGTCATTTAACTTGATAATTGAGTCCACTAATTTAGTGAAAACACGTGTAAATAGCAAAAAATGGCAATTTATACTGGTTTCTTTCTTATTTTTCCTTGATCTTTCAACTAATTTTCATCAAAATTAACAAATGCTTTATAAATGTATCCTCTTTTACATCCCTGGTAGCACACTGACAAATTGAATTTCAAAAACTTCAAAATAATTGTGGTCTGAAGTGGATCTTCATGTTGCCTGTTTTACCTCTTCATGTCCTTGGTTAACTTTGATTGAACAAATACACACTACTTCTGTTATATCAGTAACTGCATTAATTCAAAATGTTTTTTAATGAAAGTACTTTAAAGTAATTGAAGACAATAGACTCTGTTATATCTAAACATGATGCTGTTCTTGCTCCATTCTAATTGAACACTTTTTTTGATTGACTAGCTGGGTATGATTTCTCTTTATCTGTGTTTCTGAGTGAGTATTTATTTTAAGTTACTATATAGTAACTTAAAAATAAAATACAAATACATATATACTGTATTTACATTTATTTACATTAAGGTGAACATTTAATGAGAAAGAGAAAAGAGAATTTAATGGGGATGAGGTGAGAGTATAAAAAGAAAGTTCGCCTAAAAAAATTTGATTCCTTTTTTTTAAAAGGAATCATAAAGTTATAATTCCATTTTTCTAAAAGGAATCATAAATTTATGATTCCTTTTTGCTAAAAAGGAATCATAAATTTTTTAGATTAACATTTTTTATTCTCTCACCCCATCCACATTAAATTCTCTCTCATTTTTTGTCTAACTTTTTACTCTATCAGAGTTATCTCCCTTACATTGACAATGCCAGTCAGAGTTACTTCCCTACAACTGGTGATGTCAACTGGTGCTATTGTTTCAAAGCTATGAAGGGCAAAGTGTAAAAACTTGATAGAAGAGTACAACAATAACAATGATTAAGATTATAGCATTAATAAATAATTAATTTGATAATGTCAGTTTCTTGAAACTACTTAAATATAGTGGTCCACTCTTAAAAAAAACAAAGGTGGTGGGAATAATAATTTTTGTACATTAACATTCTATAAAACTTTCTTAATTATTAAATTAATTTATTTTTTTAATCATTTTAGAAATGGGGGTTCTATTATAATATCAATACAGTGTAAAATAAATCCCTGACTTTTACAGATTTATTGAAGTAAGCAGTATAACACCATTGATATCTGAATATTTTTGTAATTTTCCCAAATTTTTAACCTTTTTTTTTTAAATATTTTTGTTTTTATTTTTAATATTTAAAAAAAAAGATTTAACTTTTTCCTGTATGGATTTTTTTTTTTTCAGAAGCACATGCACAAATATTTGAAATTTATTCATCATTTAAGATAAATAATTATTAACAGATACTGCACTGATATTATAAATATGACCTCCCCCCCCCCCACACCAACTTCTAAATCAATAAAAAATCTTTTTTTTTTTTAATTCTGATAAAAGTTGCAACCTAAGGAAAGACTAAAGTATGTAAAATATTTCTAAATTCCCTCCACTCCCTCCTCTCTCCCTCCTCCCTCTCTCTCAAGGATTACTCTCCTCCCTCTCTCTCTCCTCCCTCTCTCTCTCCCTCCTCTCTCTCTCCCCTCCCTCTCTCTCCCTCCCCTCTCTCTCCTCCCTCTCCCTCCCCTCCTCTCTCCCTCCCTCTCTCTCCCTCCCTCTCTCCCCTCCTCTCTCCCTCCTCTCTCCCTCCCTCTCCTCTCCTCTCTCCCTCCCTCCCCTCTCTCTCCTCTCTCTCTCCCTCCCTCTCTCCTCTCTCTCTCCCTCCCCTCTCTCTCCTCTCTCTCTCCCTCTCTCTCTCCCTCCCTCTCTCTCTTTTTTTTTTTAAGTTGACCACTTTATAAGGAATGTTTTGTGAAAATTGGCAACTAAATCTCACCATTTACTGTTCAACAAGCTAGATGTAACTGTAAGTCCTATTCTAATAGATTATTTTCTTGCACTTCCAGCCTCTGGAAATCTCTTCTTGCTTCCCTGCCACCAACAATCTTCAAAAATATAAATGTAACGTCAATCACCATCTTCAGTCTTCTTGAAACATGATCTTTCATTGTCTTTTCTCTTCACTAAAGTTCTTGTTCTATTCCCCTCCCAATAACCCACTGTCGTAGTGGTATTATTGCCTTGCTTGGAGTGAAATGATTAAAAAAGTTTATGGCCATGTCACATTGAAAAATCAGTTCTCATATGATCACCAAAGTTAAGCAATGTCGAGCCTGTTCAGTACCTAGATGGGTAACAACTTAAAAATACCAGATGCTGTAATGTGTGGGTGGTGTTGTTTGAGTAGGGAGAGTTCCCTCCTTATATTCTCCTTACTCTCCTTTCTGGAAGCACTGATGCTAGCCACCTGCTCCCTGTTGTGAATCATGCAAGGAACAGATAAAACCACCATCTACCATTTATTTGAGTCTGCTGCTCAGCTTACAACAAGGTCGATTTACGCAAAACGTTAGTAATTTTCTTTCTACTAGCAGCAGTTATTTCCGTACATGCATATCAATTTATCCCATTTTTGGACAAATCTTCCCATAAGATGATCAAATTTAAAAAAAAAAATTAAAAAAAATATAAAGGGGAATTTTTTTCTCCATCAAAAGATAGTTTCACTGAGGCTTAATTTCACTTGGGTTTCATTGACATTCAAAGCACCAAATATATTTTCCCAGCAAGAGTTAACCTTTAGGGGATCAATTTGCTGGTGTTGCATTTCTTACTTTGGCAATGACAATTCAATACAAACTCATTGCCAAAGTTTCATCATTATTATTATCCACCTATGCCTTTTTCTTCTTCTTTATCCTCATCTTCTTCATTTTCTACTTCTCCATCCTATTCACCATCATCTTCTTCTTCCCATTATTATTATTATTATTATTATTATTATTCACCTCTGCCTTTTCCTTCTTCTTTATCCTCATCTTCTTCATTTTCTACTTCTCTATCCTATTCACCATCATCTTCTTCTTCCCATTATTATTATTATTATTATTCACCTCTGCCTTTTCCTTCTTCTTTATCCTCATCTTCTTCATTTTCTACATCATAATCACTATCATCTTCTCCTTCCCATTTTTTTTATTATTCACCCCTGCCTTTTTCCCCTTCTTTATCTTCATCTTCATTTTCTTTTTCTCCATCCTGTTCATCACCATCATCTTCTTCTTCCCTTTATTATTATTATTATTCACCACCACTCGTTTTCCTTCTTCTTCATTCTCATCTTCTTCATTTTCATTTCCATCCTATTCAATATCGTCTTCTTTCGATTATTATTATTATTATTCACCTCTGCCTTTTCCTTCTTCTTTATCTTCATTTTTATTTTCTACTTCTCCATCCTATTCACCATCATCTTCTTCTTCCCATTATTATTATTATTATTATTATTATTCACCTCTGCCTTTTCCTTCTTCTTTATCCTCATCTTCTTCATTTTCTACTTCTCTATCCTATTCACCATCATCTTCTTCTTCCCATTATTATTATTATTATTATTCCCCTCTGCCTTTTCCTCCTTCTTTATCCTCATCTTCTTCATTTTCTACATCATAATCACTATCATCTTCTCCATTTTTTTTTTTTTTTATTCACCCCTGCCTTTTTCCCTTTCTTTATCTTCATCTTCATTTTCTTTTTCTCCATCCTGTTCATCACCATCATCTTCTTCTTCCCTTTATTATTATTATTATTCACCACCACTCGTTTTCCTTCTTCTTCATTCTCATCTTCTTCATTTTCATTTCCATCCTATTCAATATCGTCTTCTTTCGATTATTATTATTATTATTCACCTCTGCCTTTTCCTTCTTCTTTATCTTCATTTTTATTTTCTACTTCTCCATCCTATTCACCATCATCTTCTTCTTCCCATTATTATTATTATTATTATTATTATTCACCTCTTCCTTTTCCTTCTTCTTTATCCTCATCTTCTTCATTTTCTACTTCTCTATCCTATTCACCATCATCTTCTTCTTCCCATTATTATTATTATTATTATAATTATTATTATTATTATTATTCCCCTCTGCCTTTTCCTTCTTCTTTATCCTCATCTTCTTCATTTTCTACATCATAATCACTATCATCTTCTCCTTCCCATTTTTTTTATTATTCACCCTGCCTTTTTTTCCCCTTCTTTATCTTCATCTTCATTTTTTTTTTTTCTCCATCCTGTTCATCACCATCATCTTCTTCTTCCCTTTTATTATTATTATTATTATTCACCACCACTCGTTTTCCTTCTTCTTCATTCTCATCTTCTTCATTTTCATTTCCATCCTATTCAATATCGTCTTCTTTCGATTATTATTATTATTATTCACCTCTGTCTTTTCCTTCTTCTTTATCTTCATTTTTATCTTCATTTTTATTTTCTACTTCTCCATCCTATTCACAATCATCTTCTTCTTCCCATTATTATTATTATTATTATTATTCCCCTCTGCCTTTTTCTTCTTCTTTATCCTCATTTTCTTCATTTTCTACTTCTCCATCCTATTCACATTATCATCATCATTATTATTATCATTATTATTATCTTTTGCTTTTTGTTAAGTACAATCTCTCACGGGTTCCTTATCTGAGACCTGGGGTAAGGCAAGGTAGTAAATATTTGTGTTATATTTGCACAAATTCTGACGTTAAGTGATACTTAACATGTACAGTGTTTATATTTTCTTTACATTGTTAATATTCTGCTGAGTAAATGTGCAGAGTTCCACACAGTGCAATTCTTTGAATCTCTTATAAACAAGAGATACCAGAGATTTTCTTAATGTTCTTTTCTCTATCTTTGTTGATCTTTCTCAGGCCTCCAATTATTATAGTTAATCTCAACACTAGTTTTAAGGGCAATATTTTTCAAATTTCACTTTCAAGATTGTTATAGTGACTTATTTTACCATTCTTTTAACAGATATTTTTATCTAATATCACTGGCATATCTTGCAGAAGGCATTTTTTTTGTTTGTTTCTATTCTTTCATCACTGTCTGCTATACTAGCTTTCATATGTCTGTCAGTATGAATAATAAAGTTCTGAGGAATTTGGGACCCCATTGCTTTCTATGTTTGAATTGATGTTCATACAACTATTTGGCATATGGCACACTGGAATACTGACATATCTTCCAATGAATATACTGTTCAATCTCATGTGAAATTTTGTATTCCTTTAGTGTCAAAATTTGTCAGCCAGACATTTATAGTCTCAACATGTTCATGATGTAATCTTTATATTGGGTTAGTACCCATTTTTTATGTTTCTCTGGTAATTCCTAGTAAATAGGCTTATGCAGCCATTATAAATGCCTCTATTTCTGCTTTTAGCTCCACTCTCTTCAGGTTCAGGTTTATTGACATCTACATGTAAGTTTTTTGTTTGTTTTTTTCTTTCAAGTTTCTTTCAATTTATTTAACCATTATGCCTTAGCAACCTTTTTAACAATTTTAACAGCCTTTGTTGGTTGTGCATTTTTATTTATTTCCTTGGCAGTAATGTCAAGTTCCTTTCAGGTATTTAATGTTCCAATTATAAGTGTAATAAGTTTTTACATTCCTCATGACTGTCAACTAGTTGTATCATCCAGTCAGATGTGGTTATTTAGATGATGATGATATTTCTTCTTTTTAATATTAGCATCAAGAAGCTGTTACATCCATAGTCGGCCTTGACAGGAATGCAGTTAATCAAACAGAATTGTTAAATTCTACAAAGTTAATTTGCTAAAGATTAGGAAACAAAAAATAAACAGGAATTGTGGTTGTTGGTTTCCTGGGCCACAGAATAACCTCACCAATTTTGTGATAAAAAAAAAATGCTGGTAGCTATTGCATAAAAATAAATAAATAAATAAAAGAAGTGTAATTGTTATTTTTTTTTTTATTTAGATTATGCAACCAGTAACAGAACTTCTTTTCCTCTTTCAAGGTTTTTTACACTAAATAATTATCCAAAAACATTTCATCAAAAGACTTTTTTTAATACTCCCCCTATCTGCTACCAAAAATAAAATGTGATGAAATTTGTTATTAAAGCTAAGAACTCCAGCTCAAAATAATCTTGTCCTTTTTTCTTTTATTTAATTTTGATTCCATTTTAGCTATCTCCCTTTCCTTTGCTTTTACCGGCAGTTTCTTTTTAAACATTTGGTTCCATTTTCTTCCTGTGTTTTGTTCATAACCTAAACACTTTTCTTCTTGTTTTTATCTTGTCATTCATTCGTATTATTATTTTCATTCTCTTTTTCTTTTCCATTTTCTTGTCCCTCTTTCTCTTGTGTTTCTTTATTCTTCTTTCTCTTGTGTTTCTTTATTCTTCTTTCTCTTGTGTTTCTTTATTCTTCTTTCTCTTGTGTTTCTTTATTCTTCTTTCTCTTGTGTTTCTTTATTCTTCTTTCTCTTGTGTTTCTTTATTCTTCTTTCTCTTGTGTTTCTTTATTCTTCTTTCTCTTGTGTTTCTTTATTCTTCTTTCTCTTGTGTTTCTTTATTCTTCTTTCTCTATCATTCTTCATCTTATTATTCATTCATATTGTTACTCCTATCTTGTTATTTTTTCTACTATCTCTTGTCCACATTGATTCTTTCATCTCTCTCTCTCTCTCATGACTTCTTGCTTTTTCCATCTCTCTCTCTCTCTCATGTCTTCTTGCTTTTTCCATCTCTCTCTCTCTCATGAATTCTTGCTTTTTCCATCTCTCTCTCTCTCTCATGACTTCTTGCTTTTTCCATCTCTCTCTCTCTCTCATGACTTCTTGCTTTTTCCATCTCTCTCTCTCTCTCATGACTTCTTGCTTTTTCCATCTCTCTCTCTCTCTCATGTCTTCTTGCTTTTTCCATCTCTCTCTCTCTCTCTCATGTCTTCTTGCTTTTTCCATCTCTCTCTCTCTCTCTCATGTCTTCTTGCTTTTTCCATCTCTCTCTCTCTCTCATGTCTTCTTGCTTTTCCATCTCTCTCTCTCTCATGTCTTCTTGCTTTTTCCATCTCTCTCTCTCTCTCTCATGTCTTCTTTGCTTTTTCCATCTCCCTCTCTCTCTCATGACTTCTTGCTTTTTCCATCTCTCTCTCTCTCTCATGACTTCTTGCTTTTTCCATCTCTCTCTCTCTCTCTCTTTTTTCCATGTCTTCTTGCTTTTTCCATCTCTCTCTCTCTCTCTCTGACTTTTTTTCTTTTTCCATCTCTCTCTCTCATGACTTCTTGCTTTTTTCCATCTCTCTCTCTCATGTCTTCTTGCTTTTTCCATCTCTCTCTCTCTCTGTCTTCTTGCTTTTCCATCTCTCTCTCTCTCTCATGACTTCTTGCTTTTTCCATCTCTCTCTCTCTCTCATGTCTTCTTGCTTTTTCCATCTCTCTCTCTCTCATGAATTCTTTGCTTTTCCATCTCTCTCTCTCTCTCATGTCTTCTTGATTTTTCCATCTCTCTCTCTCTCTCTCTCATGAATTCTTGCTTTTTCCATCTCTCTCTCTCTCTCATGACTTCTTGCTTTTTCCATCTCTCTCTCTCTCATGTCTTCTTGCTTTTTCCTCTCTCTCTCTCTCATGACTTCTTGCTTTTTCCATCTCTCTCTCTCATGACTTCTTGCTTTTTTCCATCTCTCTCTCTCATGTCTTCTTGCTTTTTCCATCTCTCTCTCTCTCATGTCTTCTTGCTTTTCCATCTCTCTCTCTCTCTCATGACTTCTTGCTTTTTTCCATCTCTCTCTCTCTCATGTCTTCTTGCTTTTTCCATCTCTCTCTCTCTCATGAATTCTTGCTTTTTCCATCTCTCTCTCTCTCTCTCATGTCTTCTTGCTTTTCCATCTCTCTCTCTCTCTCATGACTTCTTGCTTTTCCATCTCTCTCTCTCTCTCATGACTTCTTGCTTTTCCATCTCTCTCTCTCTCTCTCTCTCATGACTTCTTGCTTTTCCATCTCTCTCTCTCTCTCATGTCTTCATGCTTTTTCCATCTCTCTCTCTCTCTCATGTCTTCTTGCTTTTTCCATCTCTCTCTCTCTCTCATGACTTCTTGCTTTTTCCATCTCTCTCTCTCTCATGTCTTTTTGCTTTTTCCATCTCTCTCTCTCTCTCATGAATTCTTGCTTTTTCCATCTCTCTCTCTCTCTCATGACTTCTTGCTTTTTCCATCTCTCTCTCTCTCTCATGTCTTCTTGCTTTTTCCATCTCTCTCTCTCTCTCATGACTTCTTGCTTTTTCCATCTCTCTCTCTCTCATGACTTCTTGCTTTTTCCATCTCTCTCTCTCTCTCATGACTTCTTGCTTTTTCCATCTCTCTCTCTCTCTCCATGACTTCTTGCTTTTTCCATCTCTCTCTCTCTCTCATGACTTCTTGCTTTTCCATCTCTCTCTCTCTCTCATGTCTTCTTGCTTTTTTTATCTCTCTCTCTCTCTCATGACTTCTTGCTTTTTCCATCTCTCTCTCTCTCATGTCTTCTTGCTTTTTCCATCTCTCTCTCTCTCTCATGTCTTCTTGCTTTTCCATCTCTCTCTCTCATGTCTTCTTGCTTTTTCCATCTCTCTCTCTCTCTCATGTCTTCTTGCTTTTTCCATCTCTCTCTCTCTCTCATGTCTTCTTGCTTTTTCCATCTCTCTCTCTCATGTCTTCTTGCTTTTTCCATCTCTCTCTCTCATGTCTTCTTGCTTTTTCCATCTCTCTCTCTCTCTCTCATGAATTCTTGCTTTTTCCATCTCTCTCTCTCTCTCATGTATTCTTGCTTTTCCATCTCTCTCTCTCTCTCATATCTTCTTGCTTTTCCATCTCTCTCTCTCATGACTTCTTTGCTTTTTCCATCTCTCTCTCTCTCATGACTTCTTGCTTTTTCCATCTCTCTCTCTCTCTCTCATGTCTTCTTGCTTTTTCCATCTCTCTCTCTCTCTCATGTCTTCTTGCTTTTTCCATCTCTCTCTCTCTCTCTCATGACTTCTTGCTTTTTCCATCTCTCTCTCTCTCATGACTTCTTGCTTTTTCCATCTCTCTCTCTCTCTCATGTCTTCTTGCTTTTCCATCTCTCTCTCTCTCTCTCTCTCTCTGAATTCTTGCTTTTCCATCTCTCTCTCTCTCTCATGACTTCTTGCTTTTTCCATCTCTCTCTCTCTCTCATGTCTTCTTGCTTTTTCCATCTCTCTCTCATGACTTCTTGCTTTTCCATCTCTCTCTCTCATGACTTCTTGCTTTTCCCATCTCTCTCTCTCTCATGTCTTCTTGCTTTTCCATCTCTCTCTCTCTCTCTCTCATGAATTCTTGCTTTTCCATCTCTCTCTCTCTCTCATGTCTTCTTGCTTTTTCCATCTCTCTCTCTCTCTCATGTCTTCTTGCTTTTTCCATCTCTCTCTCTCTCTCATGTCTTCTTGCTTTTTCCATCTCTCTCTCTCTCTCATGTCTTCTTGCTTTTTCCATCTCTCTCTCTCTCTCTCTGACTTCTTGCTTTTTTCCATCTCTCTCTCTCTCTCATGACTTCTTGCTTTTTCCATCTCTCTCTCTCTCTCTCATCTTCTTGCTTTTCCATCTCTCTCTCTCTCTCATGTCTTCTTGCTTTTTCCATCTCTCTCTCTCTCTCTCTCATGTCTTCTTGCTTTTCCATCTCTCTCTCTCTCTCATGTCTTCTTGCTTTTCCATCTCTCTCTCTCTCTCTCATGTCTTCTTGCTTTTCCATCTCTCTCTCTCTCTTGTCTTCTTGCTTTTCCATCTCTCTCTCTCTCTCATGACTTCTTGCTTTTCCATCTCTCTCTCTCTCTGTCTTCTTGCTTTTTTCCATCTCTCTCTCTCTCTCATGTCTTCTTGCTTTTCCATCTCTCTCTCTCTCCTGTCTTCTTGCTTTTCCATCTCTCTCTCTCTCTCTCATGTCTTCTTGCTTTTCCATCTCTCTCTCTCTCTCATGTCTTCTTGCTTTTTCCATCTCTCTCTCATGTCTTCTTGCTTTTCCATCTCTCTCTCTCATGTCTTGCTTTTTCCATCTCTCTCTCTCATGACTTCTTGCTTTTTCCATCTCTCTCTCTCTCTCATGTCTTCTTGCTTTTTCCATCTCTCTCTCTCTCTCTCATGAATTCTTGCTTTTTCCATCTCTCTCTCTCTCTCATGTCTTCTTGCTTTTTCCATCTCTCTCTCTCTCTCATGTCTTCTTGCTTTTTCCATCTCTCTCTCTCTCTCATATCTTCTTGCTTTTTCCATCTCTCTCTCTCTCATCTTCTTGCTTTTTCCATCTCTCTCTCTCTCTCTGACTTCTTGCTTTTTCCATCTCTCTCTCTCTCTCTCCTTAATTCTTGCTTTTCCATCTCTCTCTCTCTCTCATGTCTTCTTGCTTTTTCCATCTCTCTCTCTCTCTCTCATGTCTTCTTGCTTTTTTCCATCTCTCTCTCTCTCTCTCATGTCTTCTTTTTTCCTTTTTTCCATCTCTCTCTCTCTCTCATGTCTTCTTGCTTTTTTCCATCTCTCTCTCTCTCTCATGTCTTCTTTTGCTTTTCCATCTCTCTCTCTCTCTCATGTCTTCTTGCTTTTTCCATCTCTCTCTCTCTCTCATGTCTTCTTGCTTTTCCATCTCTCTCTCTCTCATGTCTTCTTGCTTTTTCCATCTCTCTCTCTCTCTCATGTCTTCTTGCTTTTTCCATCTCTCTCTCTCTCTCTCATGACTCTTGCTTTTTCCATCTCTCTCTCTCTCTCATGACTTCTTGCTTTTTCCATCTCTCTCTCTCATCTTCTTGCTTTTCCATCTCTCTCTCTCTCTCTCATGTCTTCTTGCTTTTTCCATCTCTCTCTCTCTCTCTGAATTCTTGCTTTTTCCATCTCTCTCTCTCTCTCATTCTTGCTTTTCCATCTCTCTCTCTCTCTCATGTCTTCTTGCTTTTTCCATCTCTCTCTCTCTCTCATGACTTCTTGCTTTTTCCATCTCTCTCTCTCTCTCATGACTTCTTGCTTTTTCCATCTCTCTCTCTCTCTCATGACTTCTTGCTTTTTCCATCTCTCTCTCTCATGACTTCTTGCTTTTCCATCTCTCTCTCTCTCTCTCATGTCTTCTTGCTTTTTCCATCTCTCTCTCTCTCTCTCTCTCATGAATTCTTGCTTTTCCATCTCTCTCTCTCTCTCTCATGTCTTTGCTTTTTTCCATCTCTCTCTCTCTCTCATGTCTTCTTGCTTTTTCCATCTCTCTCTCTCTCTCATGTCTTCTTGCTTTTTCCATCTCTCTCTCTCTCATGTCTTCTTGCTTTTTCCATCTCTCTCTCTCTCTCATGACTTCTTGCTTTTTCCATCTCTCTCTCTCTCTCATGACTTCTTGCTTTTTCCATCTCTCTCTCTCTCATGTCTTCTTTGCTTTTTTCCATCTCTCTCTCTCTCTCATGACTTCTTGCTTTTTCCATCTCTCTCTCTCTCATGACTTCTTGCTTTTCCATCTCTCTCTCATGTCTTCTTGCTTTTTCCATCTCTCTCTCTCTCTCATGTCTTCTTGCTTTTTCCATCTCTCTCTCTCTCTCATGACTTCTTGCTTTTTCCATCTCTCTCTCTCATGTCCTCTTGTTTCTACCTTCTCTCTCTCATGTCCTCTTGTTTCTACCTTCTCTCTCTCATGTCCTCTTGTTTCTACCTTCTCTCTCTCATGTCCTCTTGTTTCTACCTTCTCTCTCTCATGTCATCTTGTTTCTACCTTCTCTCTCTCATGTCATCTTTTCTCTTTCCCACCTTTCTCTCTTTCTATTGTCATCTTTTCTCTTTCCCACCTTTCTCTCTTTCTATTGTCATCTTTTCTCTTTCCCACCTTTCTCTCTTTCTATTGTCATCTTTTCTCTTTCCCACCTTTCTCTCTTTCTATTGTCATCTTTTCTCTTTCCCACCTTTCTCTCTTTCTATTGTCATCTTTTCTCTTTCCCACCTTTCTCTCTTTCTATTGTCATCTTTTCTCTTTCCCTCTTTATCTTTTTAGGGTTGTCAATCTTATTCACTTACTTCCTTTCTGCATAATTTCTTCTTTTTTCATTATCTTCTTACTTAATCTCTTTTTGCATTCCTCTTCTGCTTATTTTGGGCTAATAAAAAAATCTGATTTCATTCCTACCATCCCCCCACACACACAACCCACAAAACCAACAGAGTTCAAAAGGAAGTGATTACATTGATAAAGAAAATGCCTGTAAGAAAATCCAATATTGGTAAAACAGGCACATCAAATATTTCTTCTATTTTAACTCCATTTTTTTCTCTTACTCTCAAATTAGACCTTAAGGTGGACAGTTTAGTTCATTTGAGGTTGTCTATTCAATTCAGAGGACTTGAATCTCCAAAAGTGAACAATAAAATAGCCCAGCTCACCTGTGAAGGTGACATGGATGTGGGGTGAGAAAAAAAACAGAAAAATGACAAATTTAATTTATCCCAGGCTTATATATCAATGCAAAAGGTCAGGGAGTTTGCAAATGTTCCTTTTCTTTTTTCATCATCATCATATTAGTACATATCAATTACCATAAAAGTACATATGAAATATGTCTTTGCTGCTTGTTGCTCTTGTATCTTCCCTCTTATCTATCTATATATATATATATATATATATATATATATATATATATATACACACAGTCTACATATATATGAATAAATACATAAAAGATTAATGGTCAGAGTTGAATCAGACCATGAAACAGTAGTATTAAAAGTGCTCAATACATGTGTAAAAAAAAAATCAAAGTAAAAATAACCTGTAGAGCTTTTAACTTTAAAAATCAGGTCAGTTGGAGGTAGCAGATTCAACTGACCTCCTGATTTTTAAAGTATATATGCATATGGATATATTTAAAATATAGAAATATATATATATATATGCTAATCCGTGTGTGTGTGTATGTATGTGTATATATATATATATATATATAGGTCTGATGAATTGGATCATGATTACGATTCCAATGTAATAAATTATAACCATGGAATATTAGTATTTGAACCTTTTATATTATATTCTTACTCTGTCCTGGACATTGAGTTATATCTGGATTCTATCCTTTTGGGAATTTATATATATTTTTATTTATATATATAAATAAAACATTTCCTCACAAGCAAGGCAACAAAGTCACTAAGACTGAGTGTGAAAAAATATAAGAAAACATTATTTAGGTGTGAGAACAGTAAAAGAACATAACTTAAGGAGATAGAAGATAAGAATTGACATTGCATTTAGCTTTTTGACTGGAAAGCAAGAAGCTCAAAAAGAATACCACAAGTGAGAAATACAAAAAAAAAAAACTATTAGCATACAACTTATGCTCACATCTAGTAAAAACTGTAAAATGATGTGTTCTTGCCATCAATCTAGTACCGCAATATATATATATATATATGTGTGTGTGTGTGTGTGTGTGTGTGTGTGTGTGTATAATTTCTCTCTATATATTATATATGTGCAATATTTATTGGAAAGTGTTCAATATCAGTGATAGAGCTAACATATCTAGTTGTATGGACATGATTTGGTAACCCTGGGTTACAAAGTCATATCCATCATACAACTGAGTGAGTCTGTGTGTGTGTGTGTATATATATATATATATATCCTTCACCAGTAGCAAAACTCAGTTTCATGCACAGTGCAATCTTTCGGTGCTGAGTATAGACGTTATGTTAATTTAAATTTTAATATCTAGATACTGCTATGTTGATGCAGTCATTTATTATATGGGAATCACAGTTTATTTTAAAAAATATATGTGGCATCTAAAGTAAACAGGACTTTTATTTTTATTTATATTTATATATATATATATATATAAACATTATTTTAGAAGTGTGAATATTAATTTTTATATTAAGCATAATTGGAGATTACTGGGTCTTTTTTTTTTAAAAAAAAAAGAAAACATAATTTACATTAAAAATTAATCTGGATCAAAGTATTACTGCAGATAATTATTATTATGCCTACATGTAACCAATTTATTTCTCTTGTTTAATAAGCTAGAGTTATTTAAGTGTTTTAAAATAACTAATTTTCAACAAGGCATAAATTACATCTATTGCATTTCCTATTGTAAGACCTGGCTTTAGCTATAATATCCCACATAATAATGCATTTATTACCACCATTCTTTAATTGCCAGAAATATTCTGAGAGTGTAGTGCTGCTTATGTATTTTATATTGACTAATGTCATTTGATGATGGTAAAAACAAAATTTCCAAGGATTTTGAGTGGAAACGAAATAAAATTTGATATCATTACTGGAATGTATGCTAGTTTTGTATATGATATTATTAGTCATACATTGGCTATTTAAGGGACAGATCAGTAACATTATTTTTCTTGAAAACCTTTTTTAGTGCTAGTGAATGATTAAAGTGCTTATGAATTAAATTTAGGAAAATTCTTTTGATATTCATTTAAACATTATGATTAAAAGGTGAATTAAACCATATTATTGTGTATATATGGTGCTTCTGTTTATTTTTAACTTTTTTTGTTTTTCTAAATACTCTAAATTTACTTTATGGTTGCTAAGTTCTAAAGCTTTTATATATTTAATTTTATTATTATCAAATATTTTATTGTTGGAGTTAATAGATAATCTACCTTGGACTGATTTATGCAAATTATCTAGAAATGTTATTGTTTGGTTGTTTACCCAGATTTTGCATGTGTGACATAGCTGTGGTTATATGGATCTTTACTATATGGTTTGTAATAAGCAGTATTAAAGTCCAAGGTCAAATCAAGAAAGTTGATCACTTTAGCAATGGTGCTAGTGGCAATATTGAGCTTGTGATCTTTGAAAAATTGTATAAGTTCCTTTCCCAATCAGTTTATATTTCTTGGACTTATTTTAATGTATGAAAATTATGCCATCATCTCTATAGAGTCCAGTGTCTTTAATATCAAAAATAAATCTTAGTCACCACATTAACAAGATTCCAACAATTTCACATGCCTCCACAAAATCATATGCTCCCATAGCAATGTTAATGTGTATGCATGTGCCATGTATGCATGTGTACACATGCATGCCGTGCATGTATGTGCACATGTGCATTTCATGCATGTGTGTGCACACATGTATGTTGTGTATGCATGTGCACACATGTATCTATGTATGTTGTGCATGTGTGTACACATGTATGTTCCCATGTTTCAAGCTCCTGGGTAAGTCTCCACGGAGGAGGCATGTTTTTGCACATTGACTGCAAAATAATGTTCAACAGCTTCCAGTTTTTGTGAAGCGACTCCTTCATGTATATTTGTTCATTTTTTTTTTTTTTTTTTTTTTTTCTGGCTCATTTCTATAATGTAGGTTTTCCAGAGAGGTGTTCTACTTCCATGTCACCATGTTAGTTGCTTCTGTTTCTCACGGTTTCTGTCTTAATATTGAGATGAAGTTCCTTTTTAATTCAGACACTCCTTATATCATTTTAGTCGGGCCCCACTTCTCTATCAATAATGGTCTTTCATTCTTGCTATCTGTTCAGTCTATCACAGTTAAGTCTTTGGTGCATAACTTAAATAATTGAGACCCTGGCTGACTCTGGAAGTTAATGATATTATGTTTCTAGTGCAGTTTTAGAATGGTCAGCTGGTTTCATATATAAAGAAAACTTCCCAGTTTAAAGGGGTCAGTATGATTCTCCTTCTGTTCCTTGACCCACACTCCTTGTAGTGAAGCTCTTAATTACATGAAATCCTCAGAGAAAACTGACAAGTCCTTTGGCTTTTTATAAATTACTGGGCAAAAGTACTTTTTTAAAAATTATTTTTCATCAAGTATGATCACTAAAACACAAGCGGAGAAAATAAAACCTGAAAATGTTAGAGAGGAGAAAAATGGAAGATGTCTAGTGATGTTACACTTGAACTTTTAAAGATCGTAGTTGACAGGGAAGCCAGAAGAAAGTTCTGCAGGCTAGTGGTATGAATGAAGAAACTATCAGAATAGAACTTACAGTTGCATCTGACTATGTTATGGCAGTGGGAAATTGACTGAAGCCAAGATGCCAGGTCAGAACTGACAACATTGCAGATTCTTCTCTGGATTTTGGATTTTAGTAAATTAGAAGAAATGTTTATCTTAAAGAGTTTTTGTTTTCATTTTTAGTCGGATGTGTTTAGTCATGTTTATACTGTTACAAAATAAAATCAATCAGAGGATGACATTCATTGGCTAAGAAAAATTTTCCTTTTGTCTTTATTCATATTGTCTTTTTACAGATATATTTTTAGCAAAATCTGAATTTTGACATGCGCACACATGTGCATATATATATATATATATATATATATATATGCGTGAACATTGAAGTCAACACTCAGAGGTGACAGACTGTTTCATGCTCAATAACAATCATCAGGCCACATGTGTTATGTGTTTTTCTTGACTATATATACAGGCCGTCAGTGCATCGTTTGTAGTCTATTCTAATGGTTAGTTTGGCACGCGGGGTTTGTTAATTTGTTTATTATTTACTTTATTTAGATTAATTTATTTTACTTGTTTTGGCTTATTTATTTTATTTATTATTTACAGTTTTAGATTTTTAAGTAATGTAGTAAAAATTTGTTTTCGTGTCTGTATTTTGAGTTCTGATCATTTATTTTGTAGTTTGTTTTGGTAATTATAGCTATTTTTCCTCCAAGCAGAGTTTGCAATTTTGGGATTGATGATGTTCTTTTCCTTATTTTCAGTGTGATTTGAGTTTTGTTTTTAATTTCTCAGATATACTTGTGTTGTTCGTGTATTTATTATTTGTGATATTTTGTGTGTATAGTTTCTTTTACATATGCTCTATCTCTGATATTGAGCACTTCATCTCATAAATATAGCATACCTTAAAACTACATTTCTTCATTTTATGCACATATATATATATATATATATATATATATATATATATATATGTGTGTGGACTGATGATTGCATTTAACATGAAACAGACTGTCGCCTCTGGATGTTAACTTCAATGTCCACTTTTATATTTACATAGGCTCTATCTCTGATATTGACCACTTTAACACATAAATATAGCATACCTTAAAACTATATTTTCTCATCTTCACCTCTCTTCTTTGCTAGCATCATTTTGTTTCTTTCTCACTTTTCCTTGTCTCTCATTTTCTTTCTCTTTTTTTCCTTTTCTCTCGCTTTCTCTCTTTCTCTCTCCTTTTCCCCCTATTTCCCTCTCTTTCTCTCTCTCTCTTTTCTTGTTTTCTCTCTTTTCAAAACTCCCCCTGTTGTACCCCATCACTATCACAAATAAAAGAAAAATATTTCTTCAGAGTCTCATGCTGGAAAATATATTCCTCATCAAAGACAGAATCTATGGCCCAAAATCCATTTACAAAGCCAGAAATGCATAAAAATAACACTACACAGTCCATTTACTAGAGTCAAATTCTCTCATGTATTTTGCTCATTAACCATTGCATACCACCCATCACTCTTTCTCGTAAATATAACTGAAACCTTTGTTAATGATATTTATGAGTGCCGGCTTCATTTGGTAAAAGACCAAAAATATGGAACCCCCAATAAGAATCAAACTTATTTTTCTCATAATAGTCTGCAAGGATGAGTATAATAACTATTACTCTATGGCATGGTACCTTTTCAATATTGTTACAAGACAGAAAATGTATTTGTACTACATGAATTATTTATGTGGTACAAATTCATTTTCTGTCTTGTTATTGATTTGCTAAAGTATTTCCTCACATATGAAGAAGAGACTTGAAGCAAAAGAATATCATTGACAGAATATGTGAGCAATGAGGAAGTCTTAAGAGAAATAGGAACAAAGGGTGAATGATTTTTGATTCATAATGAGAAAAGTACTTGGCTGGTAACCAGTCTAGAAGGAGGACAACTCTGAATTCTAAACCATGGAAAAGGCAACAAGAATCTCTGAGACTCTTCCCAAGAATCCATGACAATTAACAGATAATAAAGAAAAGAAAACTGCTTAGAATATAATGAGAAATCACTCTGCCTTGAAAGGCAACAAGTCTAGAAAATGGTCTATGCTGAATGCAAATCCATGGAGGAGCAATAAAAAAAAATCACTTTGTAACCTTTCCCAAAAAGTCATGGCAATTCATAGATAAAGAAAAAGAAACGGTAGGGAGTCATGATCGCTTACATCCTGAAGAAACATTGCATTTAAAATAAAATTAAAAGGATGTGCAGGTAGCATAACAACTGTCATCATGGAAAGTGGAATTGGTGAGTTAATTTAAAATTCCAACCATGTTCTGTTCACTTTTATTTTAATGCTCTTGGGAAAACCAGGAATCCATTTCTTCTTCCTCACAGCTATGGCTTAAATAGCATCACTGATTGGGCTCTACAGGAGAAGGGCACCTCTGAATTTCAAACTGTGGAAAGGACAAGAGAAAACTATTTTTTCCTCATGAAGTCATGTAAACTCACTGTTTTCCCATGAACCAATGCCCTGTGTAACCAACTGCCAATGGGATATTTCCCCAATCACTATATTTTAACCCATTCAAGGCTAGAGTTAAGCATTATCTTCTACTCCTATACAAATAAATGGCCACCAAATATAACCCTCTACCTTGAATGGCCCCCAGACTTTGTAAAGGGTGAACATCACTGTGAAAAAGAAGAAAAAAAAGAAAGAAACTGTGGAAAGCCATTATCCTTTAGATTCAGAAATGATATGACATTTTTAAAAAATGTAAGATGCAAAAGAGAACCCCACATAAATTTTAGTTTTATCTGTTACATGACTCATATAGATGTTAACAAGCCAACAAATCTGCGCATACCAATAACCATTAAATTAAAATTCTGTCTGTATTGTTTGAAAACACATTTATTTTTCTCAATGTTAATTCTCCATCATTTGTCAAACCAATGCATTTAGGAATTTTCTTAGAACCACTCCTTATGATTTAGCTTCCACCTTCCATTGGAACCGTCGTTGCCAGATGAGAATCCGGAGAATAGACCCACCCAATCCGTTTACCATTGCCAAGAATATTACTCACCCTTTCTCTTGTCTTCATTCTCATTTTTCTGATCCTCACAGCGTTTCTTCAGATCCCGTCCAGCCAAAAGACAACACGCCTTTGGGTCAAGTATTGACTTAAACTCTTCCAGAAATTCATTTATCAAAAGTAATCTATATTATTCCTAAAACCACACACACACACAGAGTAACAAAAGAAGGTTCAGGAATAGTTTTCAACTTGAGACGAGCTTGAGTGAACATCGTCAGCTCAATTCAGTTCAGTCAAGTTCAGCTCAGTCGTTGATTAGTGCTCATTCTCGCAGACCAAGTTTCATTTGTAAAAACTACAATGATTGATGACCCTTCGCTATCAATATCAAATGATCCAACAAACCCAACCCTTAAGCCTCACCCTTCATCCCCATTTTAGAACAAACCACAAACCCAACTCCCAGTCTTGTAGCTTTTAGCATTACCCATCCATCCCACCTGGCAGCCAAAACTGCCCCAGACCTCTACTTTTCTTTCACCCCCTCTTCGTTACTATCAGCTCCGTGACGATCAACTCCTCTCCTTTGCAAATATGATTTAGACCAATACTTTGCTGCAGGAACTCTGGATGCAGTTGCAGTATCAGAGAGCGGGAAAGTGAGGTGAGGGGCGCCGTCAGTGATAGCGGGTAGAGAAGAATAAAAGAGAAAAAGCCAAAGAAAATGTCTTTACTTCATTTAAGAGAGAGGGACTGTTCTTTGCTGTTTCTTGTCTTCTATTTATTCTTTGGTTTTTCCTTTCACCCACACTCCACCCCACCCACACCGGAAGCACCCAGCTCCTTTTTTTTTTTTCCTTTGGTTAGATACTTGCCACTGGTTGGATATCTGATATGCCCCATTGCTGGTCCGAGGGGGTGGGGAACTGCTGGTGGGAAGAGGCTAGGCTTGAACAAGTTTTATGCACGGCTATTTAGGTAAACACAGCAAATAAATCATCTTCACTTATATATATATATATATATATATATATATATATATATGTGTGTGTGTGTGTCCCACATAGCTTACTTTCTTTCTTCTGCTTCTTCCTTCTCATGCTTACTCTCCCCCATGCCCACATACTTTCTCTTTCTTCCTTACTCATTATGACACTCTACCCTCTGTTTCCATATCCTCACCACCTCGCTCTCTCGATAACTTCCTTTCTTCATTTTTCTCCTCTTCCATTCACTTTACCATTTTTATTCTCTTTTCCTCTTTGTATTTTCTTAATCTCTCTTTTTCTTCCATGTCACTCTATTTATTTACCTTATCGCTTCACTTTTCTACATCTATCTCACTCTGC
>CAHIKZ030000120.1:1015000-1020000 GCA_903632075.3 Acanthosepion pharaonis | reverse complement strand
TCTTTGAATATTGTGGACTGGTGCACAAAGGACTGTACCAGATAATATAAGCCGCATCACTTGATAACTATCTCTTTATCTCTTACCTGTTCACTCTTTCCATTATTTTTTATTGCTTTTTTTCACTTTCTCTCTGTTTTTTTATCTGTTTCTCGTTCTCTCTCTCTCTCTTTATTTTTTTATCTCATTCCCCTTCTCTCTCTGTGTTTTTATCACTTTCCCATTCACTCTATATATTTTTTATGTCACTTTCACCATTTTCTCTCTGTTTTTGTATATTTCTTTCCTGTTCTCTATTTATATATTTATTTTTATCTCTTTCCTGCATGGTCTCTCTCCCTATTCTCTCCCCTTTTTTTATCTCTTTCAATTTCTCTCTCTTTTTTTTAATCTCTTTCAATTTCTCTCCCTTTTTTTTAATCTCTTTCAATTTCTCTCTCTTTTTTTTAATCTCTTTCAATTTCTCTCTCTTTTTTTTAATCTCTTTCAATCACTTGTTCAAAGACATTTTTAATTATTGATCCAAGAACAGGGGTATGGGTATCATTCAAATAGAAAAAATACCATTAAAAAGAGAAAATGCTACCCATGTAGATTATGTGCCTGGGTAATTAAGAACCATGATGGAATCAAGATGGATAATGACCCATGGTATCAAAAGTGTGAGAAGAACTTTTGTATTTGATAAGTAAAAGGAAATAAAATTTTATAAAGGAATTGATTTTTTCCCCATCAAAATTATTAATCAATAAATACTTAAATTAATCAATAACAGTTTCTGTTAAGAAATGAAAGACAATCAAAATGCAATAAAACAAGCCAATAACTGACATGTTGACATGCATATATCAGTATAATATATATATATATATATATGAAGAAATTTTGAAAAAACAAACAAAAATCCTTAAATGTAGTTAAATGAAAGAAATGTCGACGTCTGACGTTTCGGTTTATTAAACCTTTTTCAAGACAATATTCATCAAAATACAATTCAGTTCAATATGACAAATACGATGGACATAAAAACACAAGTCTTATTCAGAACAGATAACTGAAAATTTTTAAAATGATCAGCCTTCCGTCTAACATGGTCACGCTGTCGTCACATGGGCGACGCTTTCATAACAATATTCCTAAAAGTTTGTGATTATTTTGAAATGAAAAAAAAAAAAAAATGAAAAGAATTCTATTAGGTTCCAAAATTCTTATGTGTATGCTTGTCGAGCATCAATCTCGCTAAAAAAGGGGAAATATTAAAGAAACCAGGTCTAGTATTCACCGTGCGTGAGATGGATATTATACCTGCTTCATAAATCCTCCTGAGATTTTTATTATGAAAATATTTTAATACTTTCACGGAATCGAAATCGAAATTATGATCTGCTTTAGTTGTGTGTACAACTAAAGCATTGTTAAAATTACCGAGACGAATATCTCGTTTATGCTCGACAAGCATACACATAAGAATTTTGGAACCTAATAGAATTCTTTTCATTTTCTTTTTCTTTTTCATTTCAAAATAATCACAAACTTTTAGGAATACGTTATGAAAGCGTCGCCCATGTGACGACAGCGTGACCATGTTAGACAGGCTGATCATTTAAAATTTTCAGTTATCTGTTCTGAATAAGACTTGTGTTTTTATGTCCATCGTATTTGTCATATTGAACTGAATTGTATTTTGATGAATATTGTCTCTGAAAGGTTTAATAAACCGAAACGTCAGATGTCGACATTTTCTTTCATTTAACTACATTTAAGGATTTTTTGTTTGTTTTTCAAAATTTCTTCATTCTGTCGGATTTATATCCATTTACACTTGCTTATATATATATATATATATATATATATATATATATATATATATATATATAAGAAATGGACAAGGTCCGACAATTTATTTATTAAAGACATATTTTATGTTTAACGTTGTTATTTTATAGATACAAGTATTTAAGCAAATGCTCTGTTTATGATAAACAGTATTAAATAACGTTACCGGCCTGAATGTCCGAGAAATTTTCATAGAAATCCTGTCAAAAAACGAATATTTTCTGAAAATTTCTCTTCAGGCCGGTAAATAACAATACTGTTTATCATAAAAATGTCTTTTTAATATATTAAAATAAAAATATATATATATATATATATATATATATATATATATAGGGGTTTCACAATTGTTGAAACAAAGCAGCAGCCTCTCAGATGGAGAGAACTTAAGGTGTGTGCAGACCTTGATGAGGAGGAAAAGTGGCTCCAGCAGGATGGTGCTCGGCCTCACACTGCTAATGTTAGCATGTCATGACTCTGTGACAAGTTTGGGGAGCGTCTCATCAGCCGCAAAGCTAAAGTGGAATGGCCACTTCACTCACCTGATTTATCCCTCCTCTCACCCCCAGATTTCTTCCTCTGGGGTGGGGGTCCTCAAGGACAAAATCTACCAGAGCAACCCTTGAAACATTGCTGCATTGAAGGCAGTCATCACTGAGAAGATTCAATCAACCACCCATGAGGAATGTGCACATGTTATCAACAACTTTGCATGCAACAGTGCCTTCAAGTGAATGGCAGACATCTGGAGCATGTACTCTAGGGATCGTCTTGACATTTTTGGTTCATGTCTAGGACTAAATGGTTGCAGATCCTAAAATATTATCCTTTTACATTTCAATGAAATGTAATTTTCATTACTCTATCTTTTGTGGTCCTTGATTTGTGCCTAATTGTTTTGTTTCAACAATTGTGAAACACCATATATATATATATATATATATATATATATATATAGTGCTTATGTCGGTTTTAAATTGCAAGTAATTTTGTGCATGTGTGGTATAATATATGCCTATGTACATGCATATATATTTGTATATGTATACATACATATATATATATATATATATATATATATATAGGGTAAAATATAGTTTTAATGTATGCTATATTTATAGGTTAAAGTGTTCATTATCAAGGGGAGAGAATATGGAAATATATAAATGTACAGTCTGTTCCATGCTGACAATTGCATTTAGCATGAAACAGTTTGTCGCCTCTGGGTGTTGACTTCAATGTCTTTCATTCTTGAACACAATTTTCAGAATATATATATATATATATATATATATATATATATATATACCTACCTTTTTTCATTGATTATAGTAGACTAGGAAAATAGATATGTTTCTTAATCAGATTTTCTATTGTCCTTAGAGTTCTTATCTAATGAATACAAAGACTGTAGAAACTTGTAATGAAGATATATATTCAACTCTCCCATCATATGTGCTCACTTCTTAGGAACCGACTGCCAGACACCAGCACATTTTAGTGGTGAAGGTCTTGTGCAGAATCATCCACACTTTTTGAAGGGCTGAATACAGACACCTGGTGCACTACGTGCCACAAGGTCCCCAAACGACCATCTGCAGGTTTTGAATTCAGTTTTCCCTCTCCTAGACCGGTTGTTATCCAAGGCTATAGAACAAAGTCTGTCCTGCTATTTACCCATAGCTGGAGGGAGAAGAAGAGGATTCATACCTTTCCCAAAGACATTAGTACGTAAAGGAACGTAATGGATTTGACTGGAATTCAAGCTCGGCTCTCAGATTCCTCGATACAAGCCGCTATACATTACTCCACCATACCTCTGTAATATATATATATATATATATATATATATATATATATATATATATAATTCAATTTAAATAGAAAACAGAAACCTTAATGGTCCATTGGTTATAATTTTATTTCCCAGGCATATGGTTTTTACCTGGTTCATCAGACCACACACATATATATATATATATATATATATATATATATACCATTATAGGAGAAAAACAACTGAATTCAAAACCTGAGGAGGGTTGTTTGGGGACCTTGTGGAACACTATATGCACCAGTTCTTGGTATTTGCTTCTAAAAAATGTGGTTGGTTCTGCACAAGCCTTCATCACTATAATCAAAACATATGTGGAAGTTGTTTGGTTCTAAGAACTGAGTTGCTGCACCCTCATATGATGAAAATGATTATGTGTGTGTGTGTGTGTATATATATATATATATATATATAAGTGTGTGTGTGTGTGTTTTGGAGGTGGTTTTATTAAATAACCATTTTTGTTGGTGCCAATCTGGTGGGAATGAGTGCTAATTTCTCTCCAAATTTATAGACAAATCTTACAGTTACATACTGGGATTTCTTCCTAACCATTAAAAATGGAGAATTCTCAATCTCATTCGCCTACATGTTTTTTCCTTTCTTGAAGTCCATATGCTATAGCTATTCGACTATCCCTTTTGCGTTTCAACACAATTCTTAATTTGTGAGCTTTTGGGCTTGTTACTGTTGCTTTGTCTAGTTTTGACTTGGATCTATAGTGTTTACTTATTACTTACTTACTATAGTGTTTACTTACTTATTACTTACTTACTATAGTGTTTACTTACTTATTACTTACTTACTATAGTGTTTACTTACTTATTACTTACTTACTATAGTGTTTACTTACTTATTACTTACTTACTATAGTGTTTACTTACTTATTACTTACTTACTATACTATAGTGTTTACTTACTTACTATAGTGTTTACTTACTTATTACTTATTACTATAGTGTTTACTTACCTATTACTTACTTACTATAGTGTTTACTTACTATTATTTGGCTGTTCTTTTTTTTTGTTCTGTTTGTTGAGAATTCTGTCAGTTACTTAACCATGGCCAAAGTTGAACAGACGCATGCACGTATTTTTCAAAATCTTCATTTTTCAATTTGTTTTCAATTATCTGGCACATGTGCACATTTTTTTAATGACAAATTTGTGTATATATAGATATGTCAATAAAAAAGAATTCTTCACTATAATGGTGACCTTGTGTCGGATATTCAGGTTTTTATCTATGTCCATGATTTTGATTGCCCTCTTTGAGAATCCCTCTTTAATGATAATAATTCAAGCAATACATATATTCATTTCACAACCA
>CAHIKZ030000120.1:992500-1012500 GCA_903632075.3 Acanthosepion pharaonis | reverse complement strand
AACTTGAGAAAACTATGACCCTGTGCACTTGAGAAAACTTAAAAAAAACTGCGTTTTCTGTTAGGCTCAAACCATCGTCAAAAATTGTAGGAAAAACATTGATCTGGCATGCTTTGGTTGCTCGGCCACAATGAGCTTCACTGCCAAGCAAGGTTCTATTTGTCTTAATGCAGATTTTCTCAGAAGCTATAACTGATTAGTCTTGTATCTGAAACGTAAACAATGCAATTTCTAAAGATAAAGTTTGGAGTAATAAAAATGTCTGATTAAAAAACATAACTCCATTATTTCATACATGTCGAACCTCCAAAATCCTAAGATATATTTTACAGTACATAGACTGAGTTTAAGCATTAGCTAACTTACACATTTATACATTATAATGTAAACAACACACAGACATAGTTTCAGTAATATAATAAAAACAGCAAATTAGACTTAATGATTCAACGTCTGGCCAAAGAAATGAAAGATAAAAAATCTGAAATTTTGGTCAAGTTGAGTCTATCTTTACTGATATAAGCAGAGGAGAATTAGCATTTAGACAGTGGTATAATGACAGACAGAGAAAGCAACCACATTGAAGGACCAGGAACAACACATCAGCATGACACACGGGTGCCACAAATTCCACTCCCTAAACTCAAACGAGGAATTTGACATGAGAACTAATGCTCCACCATAGATAATTGGATTTATTTATAAGTCCAAGCTTCACATAATAAAACCAAATATGCTTACAGAAACTTACATGTAGGATTTATGACTGATGCTTGCTGTTCCCACTATGAACTAATTGCCCTGACAGAGACTTACTCTTTTTCTTTTTAACAGTGCCATTGTTCCACTCAATAAAAAGTTATTGTTTGTTCTATAAATCCATGATTGTGTTTATTCATGTTAGAAGTGTTGCTACCTCAGGGCCAACAAAACAAATTGTAACTAAAATGCCTATATATATATATATATATATATATATATTATGATGGAAACAACCAGACAAATATTTACTCACCAGTTATTTACCATCACCTGAGGAGGTACAACTTTGTGCTGAAATGTGAAAGCTATTGTGTAGCAATCTTTTTTTTTCTTTTTTTTTAACATGATTTTGTTTTAATCTCATATAATAAATATTATTAAGCTCTTCTCTTTATTGAGCCCTTTTTTTATAAATTAAATGCTACAGACATTGGAATTATACTTCATTTGTTCTTATCTCATATCTGGAGATATATATATATATATATATATGTATATAAAGAGAAATTAAAAAAAATACCCCATTTGTAGAGCTATTTCACCCCACAAGAACTACCATGCAGGATTTGTCAACACCAAGGGGTTAGGAAATAAAAAATTTTAAACTTTAAAGAATCAAGAAAGGAGAAAGATGTAAAGTAAAAGGGATAAATAATGGAAAGTAGTAGTAGCATTATTATTATTATTAGCAGCATTATTATTAGTAGTAGTAGTAGCATTATTATTATTAGTATTATTATTATTATTATTATTATTATTATTATTATTATTATTAGTAGTAGTATTATTATTATTAGTAGTAGTATTATTATTATTAGTAGTAGTAGTAGTAGTAGTAGTAGCATTATTATTAGTAGTAGTAGTAGTAGTAGCATTATTATTAGTAGTAGTAGTAGTAGTAGCATTATTATTAGTAGTAGTAGCATTATTATTAGTAGCAGTAATAGTAGTAGCAGCATTAGTAGTAGTAGCATAAGAAAAAGTGTTTGAGAAAGAAAGAGCTAAAATAATGTCTTGTGCTAAAACAGAATGATAAATACATACTGAAGTGTAAATAATAGATAGCAAGACAGACGAAGATATTAAATATAAACAGCTATGCTGGCTAGTATATTTACTGACAATCAAAAGGTGTAGACATGAAAGACAAGCAAGACAGAAACATGATAGCAAATAATATCAAAGAGTTGTTGCCTGTTCATTTGATAAGGAAAATAAGTTTTCCAAGGAACACAGGAATGGATAATTTTCAGAATAACCTTTGGCTAAGAGAAGTAATATAAAAAAAGATTTTTTTTAAAAATAAAATGAATGCAAAGAAATATATTTTCTATTAAAAAAAAAAAAGAATTTTTTTTTTTTTTTCCATGTAATCATTTTTTATCCAATTAAATATTCAGATTTTCTTATTCAATAAACCTCCCATCCATCAACAGAATTTCATTTTATTTGATGTGCCTATTCCCCAGGATGGGGGTGATGTTTATTTGTTTCTACCTTTGATTTTGGGGGAGATATTATTTACTGATTTGTTTATTTATTGTTCTTTGGGATCTCTCTCTCTCGTCTTTTTGCTTTCAGTTTCCTTTTTTCACTTTTCCTTTTTTTCTTCATTCTTTTTTCCTCCTCCTGTTTTCTTTCACGTTACCTTATCTTACTCGCTTTTTCTCTTTCTTCATTTTCATTCATCCTTTTGTATTTTTTCATTCACTTCATCTGCATTTTTCTTCTGAGTGGCATTCACATTCCTTCAACTTCCTTTAACAACTTCAACTTGTTTCTCTTTCCTTCTCTTCCTCTTTCTCTGTCACTGTCTCTGCCCCTTCTCTTTCTCTTTCTGTCTCTTTCTCTGTCTCTCTCTCTGTATCTCTCTCTCTCTCTGTATCTCTCTCTCTCTCTGTATCTCTCTCTCTCTCTGTATCTCTCTCTCTCTCTGTATCTCTCTCTCTCTCTCTGTATCTCTCTCTCTCTCTCTGTATCTCTCTCTCTCTGTATCTCTGTATCTCTCTCTCTCTGTATCTCTCTCTCTCTGTATCTCTGTATCTCTCTCTCTCTGTATCTCTCTATCTCTCTCTCTCTGTATCTCTCTATCTCTCTCTCTCTGTATCTCTCTATCTCTCTCTCTGTATCTCTCTATCTCTCTCTCTCTGTATCTCTTTCTCTTTCGCTCACATTCACTGTAACTGATCTGCTTTTGTAGACATTTTCTAACAAGGAAAAAAAGGCATTTTTTTTTTTTTTTAAATCAAGACAAAGAGGAACGAACATTCTTTTCATCCTATTTTCACATTTCTCTTTCACACGAATTAATTTTTTAATCAATTCCTGAACATTGCAGTCTATTTATTTTTTTAACAAATTTCACTTTTTATCTAATTTTAGTTCAATTTTGAAAGGCATATGTGCGCACACACACACACACACATATATATATATATATATATATATATATATATATATATATATATATATTTCCAAGAGGATAGAATCCAGGTAGAACTCAATGTCCAGGACCAAGTAAGAATATAATATTCAACCACTAACTATATATATATATATATATATATATATATATTAAAAAAAAAAAGCATTGGTAGAATCAACTGAGGACTAACCAAAATACCTAACACACCTAAACAAGAGAAAATCTCGAACAAAAGCCAGAAAAAGAAAACAAGAAAAAGGCAGACACACCTACTCAGTAAACCCAGATTACCAAGACAGTGCAAAAAATGCTTCACAGCTCCTAAGTCATAACCTTAGTTTCAGGTGCACACAATCTTCTGACAACTTGAACACTAATACACACACACACACACACACACACACACACACACACACACATATATATATATATATATATGTGAACATAAAAGTGACAGTCTGTTTCATGCTAGATGCAATCGTCAGGCCTGACAATTACATCTATCATGTAACAGACTGTCGCCTCTAAGTGTTGACTTCTATGTTCACTTTTATATTTACACACACTCTATCTCTGATATTGAGCATTTCATCCCATAAATATAGCACATCTTAAGACTATATTTCTTCTTATATATATATATATATATATATATATATATATATATATATATGGTCCGATGGGTAAAGTGTCATCTTTTATATTTTTTATTTTGTGCAAGATTTTAGTTTGTTTTTAATTTTGTTGACTGCACAGTATAGTAGGGTCAGTTGGGTGCTGTCTGGGAGAAAAAGAGCACCATGATGCTCACTGGAAGCTCTAATACAAACATTTCAGAGTTTTGGGTGTCAATCTGAGGACAGTGCAAAGTATTCAGAAAGATTTGGTGTCTGTGGGGATTACGAAGGTACAGCAGCTCAAAAAACTCATTCTGATAAGAAAAGTCCCAAATTTGTTGGTGAGGGTCTCAGACCCAACACTGAGGCTTATACCAAGTGCCTTGGATCAAGAGGCTGGTTGCTGAAAGATACTATGTCTGGCAATAGGAATCTGCATCATGCCCCACAAACAGGAGAACCCAGTCATGGCTGTCAGACAATTTCTGCAACCACATCACCCCTTACATCTGGTCACCTAACTCCTCAGACTGCAACTATCTTGATTGTGTGTGGGATGCAGTTGAGCGAGAGACCAACAAAACTCCTTGTAACACCTTAGATGAACTGAAAGTAAGGATTATGGCAGCATTCACCAATTTATACAAGGAGACCATACAGAAGATTTGCAGGAGATTCAAAAGTTGTGTGGAGGCCATGGTTGAAGCCAATAGTAATTTCATTGAATAAATTTGCTCTTTAGTATTTCAAGATATTTTTGTGTAATTTTTGTAAATATATCTGTTAAAATGAGACGTCAATGTTATTTTCATTTTTGCATAATTTAGACAATTTATCCATCGCACCCTATACACACACACACACACACACACACACACACATATATATATATATATATATATATATATATATAATAAAGAGATAATCATACATTGAATTAGCAATATTAATGCAATTAATGGCGAAATCTCTTCGCTAACAGACTTAATATAAACATTAAACTACTAACAATCCACTGAATGATGCGATCCTTATGTATAAAATTGTTGTCAGATGGATCTGGTGTATTTTTTAGAGCAGCAAGTACTTTCAAGAAGTTCATGTCTTCATCATCAGGCTGTAATTTTTTCTTTTAAAATCAAAACTTGAAGACGAAATAATTGTGTTGCATTATTACTAGTTTAATGCTTATATTAAGTCAGTTAGCAAAGAGATTTCGCTATTAAATGCATTAATATTGCTAATTGATTCAATGTATGATTATCTCTTTATGATATAAAATATATGCTGCCTATTATATAGTTTGATTGATTATGGCACTGCATTGTTAAATTGCACTTCTCAAAGGGCAGAACATTTACCATCCCTCATGCAAACCAAAACTGTTTTCAATGTAAGGTAAGAAAATTTGATGAAATATAGTCAGTCTGATGAGATGAATATGCCTATATTCATTGACATAAATTTATTACCGATAAAGGATTATTAAGGTTTTTCCTACTTATTATAAAATATTATTAATAAAAGAGAAATATAATGAGAACAGAAATTCAAACTGGAAATATCTTAAATTATAAAACAATTATTTATTATCAAAATGGTTTAATTCTTTTTGATACTATAAAGTGATTGTTTTTCATTCTCATATTGAAAAGAAAATAAACAGAATAGTTTCCTAAAGATTACCTGCCTTTATAGAACCAGTTCCCAGAAATTTGGGAAGCTATATATATATATATATATATATATATATATATATATATAGAGAGAAAATATATATATATATATATATATAGAATATATGTATGTATTAGTGTGCAGCTTATATTTCATATCATAAACGTATGGGAGAAATTGTGCCCTGAAGATGACAATTTGAAACTGTTGAAAGTTCTTGGTATATGTTGTCCAACTGACAACTCAAATATAAGGATCTTATTTTTTTCAAGGAATTGATAAGTTAACGTCACATTAAGCCTTGTTAGTGAAGTGATTTCCCCATTTAATCACATTAACATTGCTAATAAATACTTTGTATAAGTTGTTTTATTAAGATATAAATAAATATATATATATATATATATATATATATATATTGTTGTAATGATCAGTTTATGACTAGGCACCACTTTTTCTGGTAAACGTATCCAATTGGCAATGGTGAGATTAGCCATTTCTTTAAAGGAGACACTCAGAATTCATTAACCCAACAGCATTACTGTTAGTTGAAATTTATAAAATATCATATTGAAACAGTGGTTTTCATAATATCACAGTCTTAGATTGAAAAGAAATTTAGCAAAATAGGTTTCTAAAGATTACCTGCCTTTAGATAAATGGTTCTTGGAAATATAGGATGCCATTGTTTTGTTAGTGCTCAATGCTGATTGTGACCTTGTGTCAAACTTACTATTGTTGTGTTGATAGGTAAATCTCAGAACAAAAGTAATTTAAAAAAAAATTTCCCTACTTTTTCATTTATGTAAATTTGTCAATGGTTTGCATACAAATTCGCAGTTACATTGCCCTTTCTAACTAACCTGCTACTTAGTGTGACTTAATGATTTGCAGACAACCACTCTTGTTGCACAGAAAGCTTTTATTAAACATTACCATAAAAGAACAATATACTCAAATAGCCATGATGTATGAAATGTGTACAAATAAGACTGTCCAGTTTTCAATTGACTTGTAAAAAATATATTAAAAAAGGGGTAGAAATATTGCATCTGCCTCCATTTAAAAATAAAAATAGCAAAAGCAAACAACAAACCCCCCCCAAAACAAATTATCCTTATTTTTTTAGTCTGAATATATTGTCTCTATGAATAAATAAAATGTTTACGGTCTCAGTAATAATGACATTAATATGTATGCCAACAACATGGAAAATACGCTTACTTTCTTTCTGTTAACAACATTTAATTGGCAAGACTTGTTTCAGACCAGTTGTTAGAGCAACGGATTCATTGCCTGAGAAGATTGATTTCTGTGAAAGTAATGGCATTCTGGTATTGTAAGATAGATGGACAGGAGCACAATACATTGTATCCAGTTCTCGTTGGGTTCAAAGAGGGCCCACTGCTTACTGGGTGTGCAGGTGGCATCATGATTATCAGTGCCTGAAATGGAATCGACAAGACAAGTTCAAAGTCCATCTGAGACTATTGCATTTGCTTTGGAACAAATGTTTTTTGGAAAGGCTTGAGCTCATCTCTTCCTTGTCTCCATCAGATAATCTTATGATATCACCTGACAATCAGTGTTGTTTTTTGTGTTTTATCATTTCACCTTAAGCAAGGCAATAAAGCCACTAAGATGCAAAGAGTTACTGAGTGTTAGAGAATATAAGAAAAACAAAACACTGTTAAGGAGACACAAGATAACTATAGATATTGCATATAAATTTTTGAAGTTTAACTGGAAAGCAAGATGCCAGAACAAGTGCAAGTGTGAAGTACGAGAGAGGTAACTGTTAGTATAGAGCTTCTTTTACAAAGCATTTTAGCATGCTAGTCAGAAGACACAAAGCTATGGGTTAAATAACATAGTAGACTGAGCTTTCTAGTCTTGAGTGGCAGCCAGTCTGGGAGAAGGACAACTCTGAATTCAAAACCATGAAGAAGGCAATGATAATTCTCTACACAATTTTTCCTTAAAAATCATAGCAATTCACAAATAAAGGTGAAGAGCCATGATTGCCTACATCCTGGCACTAAAAAAAAAAAAATGAGTAGACAATAGTCAAGGTATGTAGTAATTGAACAGGCTCCAAGGAGAAATGGACGCATGATTTTCTCTAGAGGATATAAAAGTTATAACAAAGTTTTAAAGTGACTGCAAAAATAACCTTTTTATTTACTACTGTGTTATTTTATATTTGAAATATGAGGAGGAAAATGAGTGGTTTTCAGTGAATGCAAACAGACCCATGACATTGTTTCCACTTGGCAAATAATTATAAAACAGTGTGTCACATCCAACCCCTTTTCTTTTACAATGCATTCTGGTATGCTAGTAAGACTGGGCAGTCTAGCCTTGGGTGTCAGCTAGTCTAGGAGAAGGACAAGTCTGAATTCAAAACTGTGGAAAATTCAATGGAAAACCTCTTCACTATCTTTCCCTAAAATCATGGAAATTCACAGACAATAAAGAGAAAGCATTCAAAACCATGAAGAAGGCAATGGTACACCACTCCACTATCTTTTCAAAGAAAAATAACAATTTAGAGATAATAAAAGAAGGGAATCTGTGGAGAGCCATGATCAAATTTAGCAACTTCATTGATCTAAACAACATTTCGCCCTCTCACAAATATAATATCAAGACAGCAAATATTAAGATAGTAGCCCCACTGGTTCTTTAAATGAAGACTTGCAACTTCATGAAGATGATAATGAGAAACCACTCCACCATATTTCCTTAAAAACATAGCAATTCACTGTTAATAAAGAGAATGAATCAATGGAGAGCCATGATCACCTACATCTTGGAGAGACATGACATAGAACAAAAATGTGAGAAAACAATGGTCAAAATAAGTGGCAAATCGATAGGCTCCAGGGAGAAATGAACTCATGCCTTTTCTCTAGAGGGTAACCATGAAAGTGATATTATCAACTATAACCAAATTTTAAAGTGACTGCAAAAATAACCTTTTTTATTTATTACTGCATTATTTTATGTTTGAAATGTGATAAGAAAAATGAGTGGTTTTCAATGAATGCAAACAAACCCATGATATTATTTCCATTTGGCAAATAAAGCAAATCTAATTATAACACAATGTATCACATCCAACCAACTTTCTTTTGCAGTGCATTTTAGTGTGCTAGTAACACTGGGCTCTCTTGCCTTGGGTGTCACCTAGTCTAGGAGAAAGACACCTCTGCATTCAAAACCATGGAAAAGTCAATGGAAAACCTTTCCACTATCTTTCCCTAAAAATCTTGGAAATTCAAATAAAGAGAAGGAAGTGAAGGAGAGCTATTATCACCTACATGCTGAATAGACATGGCATTAGAATAATTTTAATTTATTTAATATTATCACTTTTGCCAAATATTTTTTAAAATTTATTTTTACAAGGGGGAGGCATCATTTTCTACCAAAAATACTAATAAAAATTACATCACCTTTGAAGATAGAAGAAAAACATAATTCACTGCAGTTTCATAAAAATGCAATTAAGAGGTAGTTCCTTGCTCCTCAAAATCTCCAGTCTCATGATCAGAGATTGTTTAGGGATTTCACTATTTGGCCATAGCTGGGATCCTAACAGGTGCTACCACAGTGGGTCAGGGTTGACCTGGGAACAACAGCAATTAAGAGATTGTTTCATGCTCCTCAAAACCTCCAGCCTCTTGAGCAGATATTTTTTGACAGTTTCACTATTTGGCCATAGCTGAGATCCTAACAGGTGCTACCACCCTGGGTCAGCGTTGACCTGGGAACAACAGCAATTAAGAGATTGTTTCATGCTCCTCAAAACCTCCAGCCTCTTGAGCAGATATTTGCCCCTGACATCTTGTGACAATCACAGCCTGATAGCGCATGATTTCCACTTTGCAAATAAAGCAAGTCTAATTAGAACACAGTGTGCCACATCAAACCCACTTTCTTTTACATAGGATTTTGGTGTACTAGTAAGACTGGGCTCTCTAGCCTTGAGTGGCAGCCAGCCTTGGAGAAAGACAACTCTGAATTCAAAACCATGCAGAAGGAAAACATACACTACTCTATTATCTTTCCAAAGAAATCATAATAATTTACAGATATGGAAGCGAATCTCAGAGCCATGATCAACTTTGTCATTATCATTGATCTAACCAACAGTTGGCCTTATAAATATAATATCAAAACAACAATCATAAGGATGGTAGCCTCATTGATTCTATTAATGGTGACTTGCAATTTCATACAACAGTTGTAAATAAATGTGACATTTAAAAAGTAAATAAATGATACAAAAGAAAAGACAAATGTGCTGAGAAAAACAAAATAAGACTGATAGATAGATCTATGTATAGATATTGATTTAGAAATTCAACTGATAAGGTTTGTTTTCTTTGCATTTTTCAAATTTTCAGAAAAAATGTTGTACATCACGATGAAATTTGTAGATATACTGTCCAAAGTTTGTTTTGTTCTTTTTTATTCACCTATTTTCAACTGTCTTAGTCATTATAAAGAACCAGGTATTGTCATTGTGGTAGACAAGATTCCACTGGCTACATCCTAGTGAGGGGAAACTGAAATCAGTATAGAGTGACATCAAGTGTAACAGGTAAAGCAAGAGACACTGCTCTGGAAAAAGTGTGCATTAAATATTTATATGTATTATGTTGCATGCATGTTAAATATTTTGTACACACGTCAAGATACTGTCTCTTGTGGTAGGTATTTAATTTGGGCTTTTTCTTTTGTGTACTAAAAACCTCAAGAATTTTTAGTTTTACTTTGCATTTGGTACTCTATAGTATTTTGGTATTATCCATTAATATTTGTCTCATGTTAATAGTTGTATTTTGTTTGTGACATGCTGGTCAGTATGTGCACAGGTTGCACTGAATTTCAACAGGTCAATTTGTGAGAGAAGATGGTGCATATGTGCCCAATGTAAGAATTTTTTTTTTTATTAATATTGGAGATGCAATCTTCTAGAGAGCATGAAAACTCAGAGACATTATTTTTATATAGTGGGTATTTTCAAGGTGCTTTGTTGTTTTAAACATTTTATAGTTGTTGTGGAGGCAGAAATGGGTGAGACAGAATGTTGTTGTTACTGTTGTGGAGGCAGAAATGGGTGAGACAGAATGTTGTTGTTACTGTTGTGGAGGCAGAAATGGGTGAGACAGGATGTTGTTGTTACTGTTGTGGAGGCAGAAATGGGTGAGACAGGATGTTGTTGTTACCGTTGTGGAGGCAGAAATGGGTGAGACAGGATGTTGTTGTTACCGTTGTGGAGGCAGAAATGGGTGAGACAGGATGTTGTTGTTACCGTTGTGGAGGCAGAAATGGGTGAGACAGAATGTTGTTGTTACCGTTGTGGAGGCAGAAATGGGTGAGACAGAATGTTGTTGTTACCGTTGTGGAGGCAGAAATGGGTGAGACAGAATGTTGTTGTTACCGTTGTGGAGGCAGAAATGGGTGAGACAGAATGTTGTTGTTACCGTTGTGGAGGCAGAAATGGGTGAGACAGAATGTTGTTGTTACCGTTGTGGAGGCAGAAATGGGTGAGACAGAATGTTGTTGTTACCGTTGTGGAGGCAGAAATGGGTGAGACAGAATGTTGTTGTTACCGTTGTGGAGGCGGAAATGGGTGAGACAGGATGTTGTTGTTACCGTTGTGGAGGTGGAAATGGGTGAGACAGAACATTGTTGTTACAGTTGTGGAAGTTAATTCCTTCTCTGCCTCAGCAAACAAAAATTCAAGTATAAAGAATACATTGAATATGGGTAAATAAATGTATGATTTATTTATTTTCAAAACTGGTAACTGTAATCTGTTGCTGTTGCTAAGGCAACAGAGAGAGAGGTAAAATTAGGAGTGAAATGGACATTGCAGATGGCTGTTGTTGTGTGTCTCAGCTTGATGGTGTTGACATCGAAGCTGGTCTTTCTCGGATTTGTTTGAATTAGAGAATATATAGCCACCGTTTGACTCTGAATTAAAGTTTTGGAGCAAGAGTGGCTCTGACTGGTCAATAAATTATTCATTTTATTTTGATTAAACTGAATGAATGCATGGAGCTTATGCGCAGAAAATGTATTTACACAGTCTGCTTTGGGTCGTCAAGTGGTCAACATCCAGTTTCTGTAGAAAAATGTAAGAGGCATGACATAGATGATAAGTCTAAGTTGTTTGTTATGACCTTACTAAATATTTCATACTCACTTATAGATACCATCTCCTGTGGTGAAAGATATTTTATTTTAACATTTGTTGCTTCTTTCACATACTAATAGACTCTGGAATTTTGTGTCTTTCTTTGCAGTTAATACTGTAGGGTATTTTGGTATTCTCTAATATTTTTTGTCTTATGTTGATAACTGTATTTTGTTTATTTGTAATGTAACATTCTGTCCTAAAACCAGATCTTCTGATTCATGCCACACTAATCTCCACTACTGGTGGCATGGGAACACTCTGAAACCCAAGACTAAACTAAAATTCCATCAACTGTACATAGGCTCCACACATAACTTCCATTTTTTTTTTTTTTTTTTTTTTTTTTTTACTCACACCCTCAAAGAAAACATAAGCAATACAATCCAGAATTTCAACTCAGTAGCACCCAGTCTTGCCTTAAGAAAGGGCATAAAAACCCATCAAAAGGGACATTTTCAACAGTTGGATGGCATCTTGGCCTGGGTTCACAGACTTCATTCGCAAGCAACCTTCTATCTCCAAAGAGACAGCTCCCTAAAGGCCATTACCTCAGTAAGTAACAACTCACCTTCTCTCTCATAATGTCTGCCACAATGGATGCCTTTTACAACTCCACTCATCCCCTTTTTTTTCTATGAGAGACATTTGCACCAATTTATCATTTGTTGTATTTTATGTTACTACAATTGTTTATTTGTTTAAAATATCATTTCTTTTTCTTTGTTCTGCCACACTACACTTAATATAACAGTAATGCGATGATCAATAGGTATAAATAGATATAGGTAACCAATTAGATTTTATTAAAATTGGATAGCTCTGTTGTAAAATAAGGCAAAGGTGTCTTGAGGTTGGGAGGGGGAACACTTAACCCAGTTGTTCTCTTTCAACAGCAGAAAAGTTGGTTCACCATATTGTGCTAGACAGTTTTTTCTCACTGAAATATATCTTCCATGTTTAAAAGTCTACTGTTCATCTTTGCTTTGAATGTTGCTGCCACATCTGGTCTGGTGCTCCTGCCATAAATTTAGAGATATCAGTTTTATTTTGATTTTTACGTAATTTAGACGACTATTTATCCCTCGCACCCTGTATATCTAAAGAAATGTTTGGTTCCTAAATTTAATATTTTTTAACAGTGTGATATTCCTTGAAGCATTTCATGCAAAACTTTGTTGTACATTCTTTGCATCAAGTTGTCACGATTTTTCACCTCTTTTCTCTTCAAGAAGTGTGCATGCAGACATAGCACTGCCTTTGGCTTGTTCATCCAGATTTATTTGCAGGTAGATATTCAAAGAAATGATTCAACCTCAATGTAATATCAATAGTAAATATTAACCTTGTGAATCCTAGAGTTATCAATTATTCATTTAGATTCGAATCAAGAATAAGTGATGTCTGTATTGGTGAAAAAAGTTTAAATTATAAATTGATATTCACTGACCTCCAACAAAACAAGAATTTTTTTTTTTTTATTTTTAAGCATTTCACCTCAGGCAAAATAATAAAATAATAAAGCCATGAAGATGCAAGGGGTTACTGAGTGTGAGAGAATATGAGAAAATAAAACTTTATTAAGGAGAAAAAACAAAGAACAGAAATTGAGAAATCAAAACATAACAACTGACATTGCATAGTTAACTGGAAATCAAGAAGTTAGAAGACAGTTCCACAAGTTAGAAGACAGTTCCACAAGTTAGAAGACAGTTCCACAAGTTAGAAGACAGTTCCACAAGTTAGAAGACAGTTCCACAAGTTAGAAGTTCCTGGGTTAGAGACAGTTCCACAAGTTAGAAGACAGTTCCACAAGTTAGAAGACAGTTCCACAAGTTAGAAGACAGTTCCACAAGTTAGAAGACAGTTCCACAAGTTAGAAGACAGTTCCACAAGTTAGAAGACAGTTCCACAAGTTAGAAGACAGTTCCACAAGTTGAAGACAGTTCCACAAGTTGAAGACAGTTCCACAAGTTAGAAGACGGTTCCACAAGAAGACAGTTCCTAAGTTAGAAGACAGTTCCACAGGTTCAAGACGGTTCCACAGAGTTAGAAGACGGTTCCACAGGTTGAAGACGGTTCCAGAAGACAGTTCCACAAGTTGAGACAGTTCCACAAGTTACAGTTCCACAGGTTAGAAGACAGTTCCGGTTCCACAGGAGAAGACAGTTCCACAAGTTGAAGACAGTTCCACAAGTTAGAAGACAGTTCCACAGGTTGAAGACAGTTCCAAGACGGTTCCAGAAGACGGTTCCACAGAGTTGAAGACAGTTCCACAGAAGAAGACAGTTCCACAAGTTAGAAGACAGTTCCACACAGTTCCATGGGAGAAGACAGTTCCACAAGTTAGAAGACAGTTCCACAGGTTAGAAATGAAATTGTTAGTGTAGAACTTATGACATCTAGCCATTCCAACTGTAAAATGAAACCTTGCTGCCAATCTAGTAAAAAAGATGACACCCACCATTTCAGTGTTAAGTGAGAAATAATTTGAGTGGCTATTCTTTTATATACAATGTCCTTTCAAGAAGCAAGTGATTGTGGTTCTCCACAGCTTCCTGTCTTTGACCCTATACCACTGCTCATTGTCATCCTAGTTCTTCCATCCATGTACTCATGTTATGCAGTTTATCAAGCTGATTATCTAATTTTGTCTGAATTTATTTACACTTGGATGCTTTGACAATGGTTTAAAGATAGATCTACTTATGTCTTCCAGTATTTCACCATTGTCATATTTTTCATTTATCACTTATCATTTCTGAAATCATTGAAGTCTGTTAGCATCTCTGTTAGAATTTTAACTGATCCAGCTGATTTGTTCCATTTACATTCTGGCTATGACTGACCTAATCTAGTAGAGTTGAGGGTTCAGGATTAAGTTAGAAAGAATTTGTGGCTATTCCTTAATATACAATATCCTTTCAAGAAATTAGCGATTGTGAGTCTTCACATCTTCCTATCTTTATTGCTTTAAGTAACTCTGGGTCCTTCACCACTTCTCTTTATCATCTGTGTTGTGCCATCCATATACTCAAACTCGTGAATTAGGTTATGTATTGTTTCTAGGGACATTTTTTTTCTAATCCCTTAATGCTTTTCTTAGTTTCTGAAAGACATCTTTCAATATTCCAATAAGCTTTTAGATTTCTGTGGCACTTTTCTATTTCTGGCCCTGTAAAGTATGGTGTATTGGTTGATTTTTTTTATTGGTTACAGAGAAATTCCAGCATGAGTATGAATTTTGGACGGGATATTCTTAGCAATCATTTCTTTTGGATTGGAATCCCCACTCAAATTTACAGACAGATCCTACAGATGTCTGCTAGGATTTCTTTTTAACCAATAAAAAAAAGAACCAATTCTTTGTCTCATTCTCCATATTTTCTTTCTTGTCTTAAAGTTAGAACTCTATAGTTACTTGACCCAGGGGCAAAGCTAGAGTGTGTGTCACTTGGGGCAGCTGTTGAGTTTGCCACCCACTGGCTTCCACAAAAAATACATATTGTACAGTGACTCACTGTTAAAGTTATAAAACTAGTTTGTATACCATTATAATATTACTTTCATATACTCAAATATAGTATGATTTAAATACACACCAAACATACTTAAACTTTATCAGTAACTGTTAAAAAGCAAAAAATGATATGGAGGGAAAAAAGTGTCAAAAATTAGGACCATCTTTATTTCTGAAATGAAACTTACAACTTTCTACAATAGAAACAGGAGCACCAAACAATATGTGGCAGCAATTTTCTAAGCATGATTGAATGGTATACTTATAAATATGCAAGAGATTCTAGAGAGAAAAATTGTCTAACAAGACAGTGAACCAAATTTCCTAGCAGCAGACCTAAAAACTGGCTCAATATAACCTTTCCACTTCATGTCGGCGTAAAATGTTATCCTGAGAAGGCACAAAGAGTCATTCTCCTGGAGGCTAGCATTAGCCATGTTGATGGAACCCAGAAAGGATTTACTCAGATGATTAATAAATAGCAGTTGTTAAAATTAACAAGGCATTCCTTGTTCCAGGAAGCAACAAAATGTAGGTCATTTTTGGTATCAGCTGCCAATTTGAACTTATCAAGCGGATTAGACTTCCAAATAAGACAAGTAAATATTAATTAATGCTGTGGGTCTTATGTTTTATATATCTTAGGATTCTCTTTTCTGTTGTTATGGGTGAGCTCTCAAGTGTATTCCTTCTATTTTTGTCATATCTTATCTTTTTTCATTATGACTTATCTCTTTTTAGATTTTATATACGTTTTCTGTTATGCTATTTTTTTATATTTTTTGCACATGCTTAATAGACACGAGGAAAGAAAGGGAGGAAGAAAAGTGGAATGACTTTGAAAGAAAAATAGTAATAGAAAAGAGAGAAAAAAGAGGGCAGACAGAGAAGGCAAATAGAAGTAAGACAAAAAAAAACAAGATTAAAGAAAGAAAAGAAGAAAGAAAGATAAGAGGAATGACAAATAAAATAGTAACAGAAAAGAAAAAAGAGGGAAAACAAAGAAAAAGAGAAAAGTAGGAAGAATGAAAGGAATAACATAGAAATATAAAAAAAAAGTGGCAGAAAAAATAAAGAAGACAAGGAAAGAATGAAAAGAGGAAAAACCAAGGAGAAAGCATGAAAAACAAAAATGTTTAAAGAAAGAAAAACCAAAAGGGGGGGAAAAAGGAGTAAGAGGGGGGTAGGAGAGTAAGAGGGAGGTAGGAGAGTAAGAGAGGGGAAAAAAGGAGTAAGCAAAAGATAGAAAAAAAGTTAGAATTTTAAAAGAAATGGGGGCGGGGATGAAAGAAGAAAGCAACTAAAAATATCATTTGTGTTTTAAAACTTCAAATTCTTCCAAAATATTATTTTTTTTTAATGGAAATACAAATTAAAATTGGTGTATCTGTTACAAATAAAACTTTTAAAGCTTAATAAATATGAAAGAGAAAATAAAAAGAACAATGTAAAAATAAAAGAAGGAAAAACAGGAAATACTTGAGCTGATGAAATTGAAAGAAAATTAGGAAAGAAAGAAAGGAATGAGTTAATGAGACAAACTTCTTTTTTTTTATGAAAGACATAATAATGTTAAAAGTGAATAATATGACAAAAACAGATAAGAGAAAATGAATGCAGACTGGATAAAGGATGTATTTAACTGAAAGAATAAAAATGACAATGACAGACATGCCAAAAGGAAAAAAAATGAGGATTAAAGAATGAAAGAAATAATGATTGGAATATTTGATGGGGGTGAATTTGTCAAAAGGAAGGTGTAGTCTGCCTGAAAGGAAATGAAAGGTTAGATTCCCCTGAAACAAATTCCTTACCCCTACCCTGTTCATTTTGTAATTAAAAGAAATAAAGTAAATTAAAATTTAAAATTAAAATCGTCAACAATGAATGAAAAACAATTATGCCTCCATCAACGGAATGCAGGTGTTATATGATATTTTATTTATAGTCTTTTTTTTATTTACACTTTTCTTTCATTTACTTGTCAGCAGATATTTTCTGTAAAGTTCTGAACAAAACCAACAGACACAATACAAGCAGGCATCCCATCTAAAAAAATTAAATAAATTGAAAAAAAAAATATGGAAAAGCCCTCAAAATTCTTGATGCATTTCAGAACTTCCCATCTCGATAATAATTTCATTATCCAGAATTCCTCCTTTTTCCTGTTCTGACTTTAAATTCCTCCATCTTTATTTTTATTTCTAGTTATTCACCTGCACCTCATGAATTATCTCCTCTCTCTGTTTTTGTTTGTTTTTCTCCTCTTTGTCTAATTCTTTCTTTTTCTTCCTTCCTCTCTCCCTCTGATCCTTTACATTTTTCTTCTCTCTTAGATTCTTTACATTCTTTTTTTCCTTCATTTCTCTACTCCATTTTCATGATTTCTTCCCTCTTCCCCCCCCTCTCCTCATCTTTTTCTCTTGGTTTTTCTTTTTTCCTTTCTCACTTAGATTCATTACATAATCTTTTTTTCTTCATTTCTCTGCCTTCCTCTTACTTCCTCTCTAATTCTTGTTGCTCTCTCTTCTCTCTTTCAGCATTTCTCTGCTCCACCATTTTTACTGTTTTTCTCCCTCAAATTTCCTTGCAATTTTTATTTTTTTACCACTTTAAAATTTTTTTTAATTATTTAAAGTCTTCCTCCATTTTAGAAAGCCTTCTGTTTTACTTTTTTCTGCTTTTAACTTTTAATTTTACATCTTCTTCCTAATACACATTTACTCACCTTCTCTCTAAAAATTCCACATCTTGCTCCTCTTCCTTTTCCTTCTCTTCTCCTTCTAGAATTCTTTTCACAGTTATATCTCTTCTCCCTACACCACACCTCTTATTTATTACTAATTTTTTTTACTATGTTCCAAATCCATCATTCTTTCTTGCATGGCTTTCTATGTTTTTACTTCTCCTCCCACACCTGGATTGTTTCGACTTCTCCTCCCACTCCTGGATTGTTTCGACTTCTCCTCCCACTCCTGGATTGTTTCGACTTCTCCTCCCACTCCTGGATTGTTTCGACTTCTCCTCCCACTCCTGGATTGTTTCGACTTCTCCTCCCACTCCTGGATTACTCCTCCCACTCCTGGATTACTCCTCCCACTCCTGGATTACTCCTCCCACTCCTGGATTACTCCTCCCACTCCTGGATTACTCCTCCCCACTCCTGGATTGTTTTCGACTTCTCCTCCCACTCCTGGATTACTTCTCCCACTCTTGGATTACTTCTCCCACTCTTGGATTACTTCTCCCACTCTTGGATTACTTCTCCCACTCTTGGATTACTTCTCCCACTCTTGGATTACTTCTCCCACTCTTGGATTACTTCTCCCACTCTTGGATTACTTCTCCCACTCTTGGATTGTTTTTTCTTTTCCTTTTGCTTCTCCTCCCTCTCTGTCTTTTCCTTTTGCTTCTCCTCCCTCTCTGTCTTTTCCTTTTGCTTCTCCTCCCTCTCTGTCTTTTCCTTTTGCTTCTCCTCCCTCTCTGTCTTTTCCTTTTGCTTCTCCTCCCTCTCTGTCTTTTCCTTTTCTTCTGCTTCTCCTCCCTCTCTGTCTTTTCCTTTCCTTCTGCTTCTCCTCCCTCTCTGTCTTTTCCTTTCCTTCTGCTTCTCCTCCCTCTCTGTCTTTTCCTTTCCTTTTGCTTCTCCTCCCGCTCTGTCTTTTCCTTTCCTTTTGCTTCTCCTCCCCTCTCTGTCTTTTCCTTTCCTTTTGCTTCTCCTCCCTCTCTGTCTTTCCTTTCCTTTGCTTCTCCTCCCTCTCTGTCTTTTCCTTTCCTTTTTTTTCTCCTCCCTCTCTGTCTTTTCCTTTCCTTCTGCTTCTCCTCCCTCTCTGTCTTTTCCTTTCCTTCTGCTTCTCCTCCCTCTCTGTCTTTTCCTTTCCTTCTGCTTCTCCTCCCGCTCTGTCTTTTCCTTTTCTTCATTCCACTGCTTCTTCTTTTTTTTTTTTTCTCATTTTGTATCCTCACCTCACTGACTTTCTTCCTTTTAAACTATTTTTTTTTTTTTTTTTTTTTTACATCCTGTTTCCACATTTTGCAAGATTTGAATTTCACTTCCCCTCCCCGACTAATATTTTAGCTACACCCTCTTGAAAGTTTTGTTTTTAACATGTGACAGAATTCAAGTGAAGCATAAGAAAAAATATGCGGAAATTAATTTTCGAAAATATAAGTGAAAATTTCATAAAATCATTATTGGTATAAAATAAATATAAAAGTAATAATAAATGGAATAAACATGTGTATAAAATCACCAAAAACAGGAAAAAAAATAACAATCAAAAAGGAAATAATGAAAAAGTAAAATAATGTTGATACTAATAAGATAATAATATAATAATATTTATAATATTATATTTGTTACCTTATTTTTAATGTTATTTTTGTTCTCTTGTTTTTATTGTTTTAGAAGGTTGTTTTATTATAAATTTATTATAAAATAAACCATAAGAATAAAGAAATTTATTATAAAATAACAATAAAGACAGCAAACAAAATTATATTCAAAATAAGATAATAAAAATACAATGATAATGTTGATAAGAATAAATTAGTAATAAAAATACAATGATAATGTTGATAAGAATAAATTAGTAATAAAAATACAATGATAATGTTGATAAAAAATAAAGTAATAATAAAAATATAATGATGATGTCAATTAGTAATAAAAATACAATGATAATGTTGACAAGAATAAATTAGTAATAAAAATCATAAAACAACAACATAAATATAAGATATTCTTATAATAATTATAATGAAAAATAAGTAAATAATTATGATTTTAAA